>JAVXUO010000913.1:0-239488 GCA_033065855.1 Escallonia rubra | reverse complement strand
TTAGGGTCTATAACATCTGTATTTCGAATCACTACTTTGCGTAAAAAAACATGTGATTCTTACTAGTAAATTTAAGAAATACTGATCTTACCTTACTTTGGCGTTTGGGTGTCGAGAAACTAGGGTTAAATGTTTGAAGGTAGATTAAGAAAAGCCAGAAACCAATCCAAATTCGACACGGCGAGGAGAGGACAATTATTGGTTGATGGGAAATCCACCGTGAAAACTGCCACTGGCAGCTGGAGAGGGAGAGGAGAACCCAAGTGAGGTGTCAGTGTAACGTTAATCATCGATCGGTCTATGGCTTGTGCTGCACAACGTTAATCATCGATCGGTCTATGGGTAGTGGTTACAAGATGATCATAGATGATAACTTTGATTACTGTTTTTTGTAGTAAGAAATGTTGCCGGACAAAAGCGTAGAAGCAAGGAAAACTAGGAGCATAATAGATTACTAGATCCACGCGTCCGAGTTGATTCTACGCTTTTGCTGCGTAATTGAGAGTGCCGAAAGAGGGAGTTCTCCTTGCTTCTACACTTTTGCTGCTCTCTTTGGCGGGTTTCACTTTCATGTAGGAGTCTAAAATGAAGCAAGGTAATTACATTCATCAGAATTCGGGTTTTCACTTCTCAGTGAGTGAAAGATTTGTCCCCAGGAAGCTTTACCCTCATGAGCCCTAGCCTCACTGCTGCGCTTTCTCAGGTGGAACCCTAGAAACTAATTTGGGTAAAGTAAGCACAGTCTGCCGAAGGGGAAGGAGAATGAGAAATCAGAGACTTCGGTTTTTTTTTTTTGTGGGTTAAGATGGGTTAGTTTGGTTTTAATGGGCTTGACCCAATTTAGTTCATTTAAATGTTTACCCAACTCAGACCAACCCAAACTTAAATTAGTTGGGTTTGGTTGGTTAAAACTTATCCAAATTTGGGCTGGATTGGTTAAAGCTCATTTTAAACCAGCCCATATTGCAGCCCTACTTGTGCACAGTGCTAAATCTGGACTTTATTCGTTTGGATTTTTTTGTTTCGCATATTCGTGTAAGTTTAGTATTTAAAACGACAAAAATGACATTTCTTTTAACCGTGCCTATAAATTCTAGGTACTTCTACATCTAAAATGACTAAAATGACATCTTCTTCGAGCATTTTCAAAATTTTTAGGCAAACACAATCCTCGAGCAATTTTAAATTTATTAGGCGGGCACTTTTGTCATTTTGAACTAGAAATAAAATTTTAACTGAATAATAGTTGAAGCAGCTGGTTGGCACTCTGCTGGCTCCGCCTTTGGCCGTTGGTATTCTGGTGATCACCATTCTCAAGAAGAACAAACTATGGCTCCTAACCGCGTTTTAGAAATCTTTATCCAACCTCGTGTATAATTACAATTAATAGTCGCTAAATGTTTATAGTGACTGTTCTTCTAATATTTTCAGCGATAATTATTAGCGGTACTTTTTTAGCGTCACTAAATAAAAGCAACTATAAACATTTATATAGGGAGAGGAGGAAGATTCCTCCAACTGGACTAGCAACCAAATTTGTTCCTCTCAAGAATGTTTGCGTTCAATTGACGACATGCATAATTGGCACCGAAGCATATTGTATAGCCAAAGAAGAAGTTATTGCATGTTATTCGTGCTTCCTTTGCTTGTTATTTTGAGTTTCTCAGCTTTAGCAGTTCCAATTTCCAAAGGATTTTAGCAGTTCAAAGTTAGCACCAGTGGCGTAGCCACACTTGTATCGGGGGGGGGGGGGCAAATGTACCCCCTGAGATGTTGGAAAAAAATTATATATATATATATAGTTTATTTAGAATTTCACTCTCTCACTTCTTTCCATTTTCACGACTCTCTCTCTCTCCCTCTCCTGGCAATTTTCACGACAAGACCTCGGAAGTCAGACCTCCTTTCAATTCGATCTCCCCGTCTCAGTCACGGCCACGGCGCCTCACTCCGGCAAAGCGCAGACGGGCAACGGCGGCCACGAGCCCAGGACACGAAGCCACGACACGAGCCACGATCTGGGCTATCTGGATCTAGATCTTGTTTATAGATCTACGCGCCGACGGCCGACAGCGACAACACAGTCACTGACGTCTGATCTTCACTCCACCGTCGCCAATATCTTCGGTCTTCACTCCACAGTCTCCACCGGTGAGTCGGCGACAATAGGTATGTTCCGAAACTGTTGATTACTTGATTTTCGAAACTGTTGATTACTTGATTTCCGAAACTGAACATAAGTATTCCAAATTTTGAGGGCACCCATTTTCAGTCTATAAGTGTTCATTCGATTTTTTTTTAATTATGTTTATCAACTTGAAGATATCAACGTCCTGTTGCAATTTGCTAGTTTGGAGTAATTTGGGTCTGGCTTGCTTTGAATGTTGAGCAGATGGAATAGCTGGAACTGGAAGCCTGAAATTTCTTACGAAGAAATGTTGAGAAGTCTGCTAGTTTGGAGTAATTTGGGTCTGGTCTGTTCTGGTCTGCTTTAAATGTTCAGAAACTCATACTTCTACCCATAATTCCATAAATCAGTTATGAAGACCCAATAGAATGAACACATATTTTTAGGACTTCAAAAATTAAATAGAAAAAAGCAGTGTCCAAACTCCAACTGTCAATTCTACAGTAACTCTCATGAAATTTAATAAGACCTTTTCGTATTTTTTGTGTATTATCGAAAAATGCATTGTTTTTTTGTGTGTGCTATTTTACTTATAATTTTTTTTATTAATTTTGATATATTTTTAGTACCCCTGGGGTAAAATCCTCCCTCCGCCACTGGTTAGCACAAAACAGCTACAACTGAAGAACCAATGAATCTAACATGTCTAGTGCAGAAATTCTATAAGATGTTGCGAGAAATTCTATAAGATGTTAACGGCAGAAACTCTTAGCCCTAAATTTGTGAGGGCGTGTTCAGCAACCTCCTCTACTTTCGGAGTAATCTGTTTAATGGTTGCCGTCTTGCCGGTAGAATAAATTGAAGACGACTTAAGGAACGCGTATGTGTGTCGGATTGGCGTGTCGCTATGATCCTCCCTTAATAACAAACGCAGCAGCAAAGCTTGTCGCTGCCAAAGGTACATGAACATTTCCTAACCTACCCAACCGAGTAGAACTGGCCACAATTACAGAGAAAATGAAGTGCGTGTATGACTGTTTCTCATAGGCAGCGTATGGATAACGGCTGCAAGTGAAAAATAATGTTAGTCCTCGACTGTAAGGAGTCAACCGAGTTTTCCAGCTAGAAGAAGACATTGACGTAGGAAGAGTGCTGGAAATTGCTGAACTTCATCAATGGCTTTTCATCAAGTATCCAACCGAGTAGAACTGGTCAAAGTCATGGAAAATTGAAAGTTCTTGTTTGAGCTTTAACTATTCCTTGCTGTAGCAATCAGTAAGAATAACGTAGGTTGAGAATGACTATTCTTTTTAGGCCCCGTACGAACCACGGCTGCAAATGATAAATAGTCTCAGGTCCTTCTCTACGACCCATGGAGGATAAAGACCTCCTCAGTCATATTCAGTGCACATTGAGTTTCGGGAATGTTTAGCACGATTTTAGGTAAGACAAATCCCTTTGCGGCCTTTAACTAAGACTCAAACCCACAGGTTAACAAGATGTTCTTTCAACCACTTGAGCTAACTTGGCATTTAAGGAAACATAAAATCTGTAACAGGGTATTTTCTAAATCCACCTCCATAATGGATTGCAATAGTAGATAATTCAGACTCAGTTTCTATAGTCAATTGAGTAAAAATTGCAAGTCACATTTGGCTCAAAGTACATGGTAAAAGAAATTCTATTTTTTGAGTTTAATTTCTACACTCACAAGTAAAACCCTAGCTAGTTGTAAGGTATATAATACTAATAGTGAAATTGCCTGATACTAAGGGTCCAACAATAATATGTTTAAACAAGGATCTTTAATTAGTAATCTGAGGGTATCATCAATTTGACATCCAATACTAGGGTAACAAAGTAAAGGAATTACCGTATTGTTGGAGGCTGTGGCCATCGCGTAGAACCCCCAGCATTGTCAGATTACAGAGGAAACCCACACGATCGCAATTGTAGCTGCCTCCTCACAATTGGTTAAATATGTAGTACAACGCCCCCCCCCCCCCCCCCCCCCACATACACACACACACACACACACACACACAAAAAGCAAACGTGCCATATGTTGGACTAAAAGAAATGCTATTTTGATAGGTTTGATTGCTAATCTGCAAATGTAGCATATGCTGGACTATATTTGGTCAATTAACCATCTAATCATTTTATTATCTATGCAAATGAACCAGTGAATTGTATCCCTTCTAGTTGTGGTACCTATGATTGGAACCTGAAAAGCACAGTCTTGAGCACGAATACGAATACGATGTGGGTGAGGATGCACGATTACGTCATTTTTTATAAAAACATGGAACGGGTGCGTATTGAATCATAAAAATGCATACTTTTCTACCTTTTCGCCGACAGTGATCAAAATTTCACCGGTGCTGGTCAGAAATTCATTGGCCTTTTGATTGTAATTTCTGGATAATTCTTCAGCTTTATTCTTTCAATTCTTATCCATTTCCTATTGTGCAGGGGTGGAGGTTGGGTTTGGGGTTGGTTAGGGTGTACTTAGTAGTGATAGCTGGCGTTGGTGTAGAAGGGCTTAGCCTTGGATGGGGTTGCTCTTAGGAATCTGTGGAATCTTGGGAGAAGCGGGGGTGGGGGGGGGGGAGGTTGGGTGTTTAGTGCATCTACTGGCTTTGAGCGTCCTCTGTGTCTACTTTTGGTATGTTGTGTTTGATTTGTGGTTCCTTCGTCATGTGTTGTAGAAATTTGGTTTGGATTAGGTAAGTGATAGTACAAGGATAAAAAATTACAGTGTTGAAAATCTTTGGTTGTGTGTTGCGCCTCCTTCGACCGTTGTGCTCACCTTTGGGTCGTGCAGTTTCCAATTATCTGCTTTATTGTTACCACCTTGTGCTTTGTAAATATTTATTTTGTCTGTTCCATTCCTTTGGTTTCCTAAACTTGTAGATTTTACATGTTACTTTAAGACGAGTTAAAGTATAGGATATGCTCTACTTTAACTTAATTGTAATGTGCATAACTTTATTAGGTTTTTTGTTACTTTTTGACATTTGCCGTCATGTATAAAGAGTCACAGAAATGTCGTGACCTAATATATGTGATCCCTAGAACAGAACAACTGTATAACTTTAAATTATCAATGCAATTATCCTATTCTATCCCAGTGTTATAAAAAGCGCGCCTAGGCGCAAGGCGCAGCTAAGCGCACACAGCGCGCCTCGCCTAGGCCTAGGCGTAGCACGTTCAAGAAGGCGCGCGCCTTGTGCGCCCAGGCGCTAGGCGCGCATCGGCGGTGGAGGCGCCAAGCTAGGCGCACGACTGTGTAGCCGTTCAAGTCAAGAACCCCCAAATCAGTTTCTGATTCGCGACCCAAGACCCAAGCTCTCTCAGTCTCTCACAGTCACCTCGCGACCCAAGACTCAAGCTTTGCTCCGTTCGTCGTCGTCACATCTCTCATCTCCTCCGGCCGTCTGCTCTCCAGTCGATGGCGCTACTTCAGTCACCGCAATTGCTGGTCCTCTTCGCAGCTGCTGCTCCGCTGGTCAATTGAAGCAGCTTCTCAGTTGCGGCAGGTTTGTCTCTCTTTCTCTCTCTCAGGTGAGCTTCACTGCTCCATGTTCACGGTCGTTGCTGCTGCTCTCATCTGCCCTGCTGCTCGGCTGCTCCACTGTCTGCTGCTCCAATTGATGTACCTGTTTGCCTACTCTAGTTGCTGCCGCTCTCTCATCTTCTTTTCAATTTGGTTTTGATTGTAGTTTTAGGTTTGGGGGATAATATAGGTCTCGGTGTAATATAGGTGGCGGTGACGGTGATTGAAGGGAGGTAATGGCAGTTGTTGAAAGGAGGCACGTGGTGATCAACGAAGGAGCTTGGAGGTCGCTTGCTCTTTTGAGGGGAAGAAAGAAAATGAATCTGCATAGGGGAGAAATAGAAAGAAAATGGGTAAATACTATAAAATGGGCTTTGTGGCTATTTTGTATTGGGCTTCTATAGTTAATTAGATTAGATTATTAGACTAAGAATGAGTGTATGGTTGGCTTTAAGATTGCATTTTGGTTTTGGCATTTTGATTATCTTGGATTGGGCTTACATAGTCTCGTGACTCATGTCCAACACTAAACACTTATACAAAATATACAAGTCATTCAAGAGCTTGTACTTATAATCTGTTTCATGGTTGAAAAGGGTTTTTGTTAATTGTCAGGTTCTTAATTTTTTTTACGAAATTTTATTGTTTTAATGCACTATTACTTATATATTTTTTATTAATTTTATTTTTGCGCCTAGCTTCGAAAAGGCGCGCGCGCCTGCGCCTTGCGCCTAAGCTCCAGGACTTTTTGCGCCTTAGGTGCGCCTGCGCCTTTAATAACACTGTTCTATCCACACACACACAAAAAAAAGAGAATCTTAACATCACCAAAGTTTTTGTTTAAGATGCATTAGGTCATAAAAAGAGTTAAAAGGCCATACATCTATTGAATCATAAAAATTGCGTACTAGACAAGTGATTTAATTCAAAAACTTAACATAACCAAAATTTTAAAAATAGCAAAGTTTAAGATGCATTTGGTCATCAAAAGAGTTAAAAGGCCCTAGACTCGTGTTTTGTAACCCAGTACGTATAGAGAGTAGAATATTATATGTGGACCTCCGCCTCGAAGCTCTTTTTTTAAGTCATAATAACTTCGACCCTTCAAGCTTCTATTATGTGTAAAAGACAAATAATTATTGTGACTTTTAGTGCGCACTCAAGCCGAACCAGTGCTGGTACATGGGTTGTAACTTTCTGCATCTTCGACTTTTCCAACCCCTCTTTCTTGCCCCACATGCCGGTTCTCACTTTTTTGTCTTTTCAAATATCAAGAACAATGGTCATGATGGGAAGTTGGTGCAACTCCTGAGAATGGGTAAATTCACTCCAAATTACGATTGAAGTTGGGTTAGTAACAAGTGCCACTGTATTTATCAAATCCTGTACATATCAGCCTTCCCTTGACGATGGAAGTTCTCTCTTGACAAATTGGAAGGAAATGAAGTGCGTGTATGACTGTTTCTCAAAGGCAGCGTATGGGTCACGGCTGCAAGTCAAAACTAATGTTAGTCCTTCACTGTAAGGAGTCAACCGAGTTTTCCAGCTAGAAGAAGACATTGACGTAGGAAGAGTGCTGGAAATTGCTTGACCTTCCGCAATGGCTTTTCCTCAAGTATCCAGCCGTGTAGAAGTGGTCAAAGTCACAGAAAATTGGAAGTTCTTGTTTGAGCTTTAACTATTCTTCCTGTAGCAATCAGTAAGAATAACGTAGGTTGAGAATGAGTATTCGTTTTAGGCCCCGATGGACCACGGCTGCAAATGATAAATAGTCTCAGGTCCTTCTATACGAACCATGGACGATAAGGACCTCCTCAGTCATTCGGTGCACATTGAGTTTCGGGAATGTTTAGCGCGATTTTAGGTAGGACAAATCCTTTGGCGGCCTTTTACTAAGACTCAAACCCGACATGTTAACAAGATGCTCTTTCAACCACTTGAGCTAACTTGGCATTTAAGGAAACATAAAATCTGTAACAGGAGAGTTTCTGAATTAACCTCCATAATGGAACTCAATAGTAGATAATTCAAACTCAGTTTCTATAGTCAATTGAATAAAAATTGCAAGTCACACTTGGTTCAAAGTAGATGGTAAAAGAAATTCTATTTTTTGAGTTTAACTTTTACACTCACAAGTAAAACCCTAGTTGTAAGATGTAATACTAATAGTGAAATAGCCTGATGCTAAGGGTCCAACAATAATAAGTTTAAACAAGGATCTTTAATTAGTAATCTGACCTTATCATTAATTTGACATCCAATACTAGCGTAACAAATAAGTAAAGGACTTACCATATTGTAGGAGACTATGGCCATCGCGTAGAACCCCCAGTATCGTCAGATTACAGAGGAAACCCACACGATCACAATTGTAGCCGAATGTAATCCTCGTCACAATCGGTTAAATATGTAGTACACTCCCCCCCCCCCCAACAAATGGCACGTGCCATTTGTTGGACTAAAAGAAATTATAAGTTGTGTTACCTATGGTTGGAACCTAAAAAGCAGTCTCGGGCACGAATACGGATACGATGTGGGTGAGGATACATGATTACGTGATTTTTTATAAAAGCAAGGAATGGGTGTGTAGAATATCATTGATACTTTGTTAATAGTAATATACATCTATTGAATCATAAAAATGCATACTTTCTACCGTTTGCCGACAGTGACCGAAATTTCACCGGCGCTGGTCGAAAATTCACCGGCCTTTTGATTGTAATTTCTGGATAGTTCTTCAGCTTTATTCTTTCAATTCTTATCCACTTCCTATTGTGCAGGGGTGGAGGTTGGGTTTGGGGTTGGTTAGGGTGTACTTAGTAGTCACAGCTAGCCTTGGTGTAAAAGGGCTTAGCCTTGGATGGGGTTGCTCTTAGGAATCCGTGGAGTCATGGGAGAAGCGGGGGAAGGGTCTTGGGGGGGGGGGGGGGGGGGTGTTAGGGTGGGATGATTTTTATTGGGAAAAAGGGGGATTCGGGACCATGGGAAGTTGGTGCAACTCCTGAGAATGGGTAAATTCACTCCAAATTACGATTGAAATGGGGTTAGTAACAAGTGCCACTGAATTTATCAATTTCGGTACATATCAGCCTTCCCTTGACGATGTAAGTTCTCTCTTGACAAATTGGAAGGAATGAGTTTGGAATGTCCCGTTGTAACGCTATTAGAGGATTGCCATGTTTACGTTACATAAACTTAGACAGCAGGAGATCGGCTTGCTATTCAATACACGTCTTAAAGAATGACAAAAGGTGATTCAGATTCATCACAGGGCATTGAATAACCATTATCACTTCGCTGTCTTGTCAATAGGCATTGAATAAGCTGCGCAGGGGCGGATTCAGAAAGTCTAATCGGGAGGTGCCAAAAAATCATAAAAAAAATTTGATTGCCAGTATAAAAGAATTCAAGGGGTTTTAGTTCACGTAAAACAGCAATAATAAAAAACACATTATAATTAACGTCAATATTGAATCCGTTAAATACAAAATAGAATACTCAATTTGACTATTAACGATATATTTCAATATGCATAGTAATTTATTTAACTTGTTAAGGTTAGTCAACAATAAAGTTTTAATTTTGTATGAAAAAATGTTAACTCTTACTGTATAAATATATTACTAATGTGATTATTAACTATATGAGTATATTAGTCACGCATAAGTTAGCAAATTATATGAATTTAAACCAAAAAAAAAAAAAGAACGAACTTTAATCTATTCTTGTTTTTTTTAATGTGGAGATTTAGAAGAATGAAGGCAGAGAAAGAAAATGACAAAGATAAAAGATTATGATAGGACACAAAGAATAAAAGACACAACGAAATGAAATGCTAATAAATTAATGTCACAATAGAATGAATTTTTGTAAACATTTCAAATATTTAAATGTGTTTTTTCATCATCTAAGAAACTAAAAGAAAATTTTCAAAAATGTTGAGGGAACCCCCCCCCCCCCCCCCCACACACACCCCCAGGTTGGTCCCGTGATAGAAGGAGATGAAAATTTCGTTAGACTGTTTGGAACCATGGATTTCATGGGATTTGGAATTGAAATTGGAATTTCAGCTGTTTGGAATACTTAAAAATGAATTTGGAATTGAATTTTATGGGATTTGGTTTAACATGCTGAAATCCCACCAAAAGATGTTGGATTTGGTGGAATTTGTTTCTGAGAAGTTATCAAAAACATAAACTTCCTAATCTACCCTTGAAAAAACATCGTAAAAACTTATCTCTTTCATCTTGAAAAAACCTCTGGCAGATACAAAAAACCCTCTACCAGCTAGTCCTCTGTCTCGGCTCCTTCGTCTATTCTGACGTCGCCGTCGACCTTGGCCTGTTGCGCCTGGTTCACATCGACATTAGCACTATTCATATTGGAACTATTACTTGAACTTTCCTTGGCTTCACTAAAAACATAGATGAACTCATTGTAGTATGCATTGTTCGCTTGAAATGCTTGATTTACCCTTTACATTAATTTTAACTAATGTTTGTTTTTAAACTCAGAATTTTTAAAAAGATATAATAGTCAAAAGCACAATCCCTTTTCCAATCTTTCTATCTTCCAAACAAAAGATAAGAATTTCGGGAAATTGAATTCCAATTTGTTCCAAACACAAAATTTGGAATTCATTTCAATTCTAATAACTTTTCAAATTCCGTTTGAATTCCAATTCCAAAAAAAAATTCATTCCAAACAGTCTTAAAGACATGACCCATCCCGCGCCGCTTGTTATAAGGACGTTTCACCTTGAAGACATTGACTTAGGAAGAGTGGTTGGAGTTGCTTGTAGGAATTCAGGAACGCGTGTATATGTCGGCTTGGCGTGTCGCTCAGGATCATTCCTCGAAAAGAGGGAGAAAATTGGCAGCAACCTAAGGCAAATGAATATTCTCTGAAATAGCGAAGTGCAGAATCATTTTACTACCTATGTGTGTTTGAGCTTTTACCAATCCTTTCTGTAGCGATCAGTAAGAAAATATATTTCAGTAGAGAAGACATTTTCTGATTACTTTATTAGTCAAGAAAATGACATGAATTTTTTTTGTACTAAAGCTGAAGTACTAGTACTTCAACCAACAGATGCTAAGAAGTTCTTCCTTCTTGTCAGATATCTACTGAACCGAAACTATAATCTTCGTGTCCTAAGGAGAAGGAACCGTCAAAAAAGGTGAAAGCTCTTGAAATGGACACGAATCAGGATGAATCTTTTGAGGATTGCTTTGATTTATTTTCTGCCAAACTCAACGAAGAGAAGACTTTCGGTGCACCTATGCTGTGGATCGGCATCTATGTCGCCGCAGTATCCCTGGTTTGCTCCTTAGCAATGGCTGCCGATGCCTACCAAGGTTTCCGCCAAAGAAAACTCTGGTTCCCCTCCAAGTTTTTCGGTCTCAATGCGGCTTCCTTGACATTGTTAGCTGTAGCAATGAAGTTACCGGTGGATCTAAGCTCTCCCATGGGGGGTAGCGCTGATCAGCTTGCTAAACTAAGCAGCACAGCTTTCATGTGCACCATTATAGGTAATTTAATGCCTTCTATTGGACCCATGGATAACAGAGATATTCTCCTGAATGTAATAGCCGTTAGTATTCTGGTGATCACCATTCTCGTAAATGTCTGCATTCAATTGAAGACAGGCGAAATTAACACTTACAAAACTTATATAGCGAAAGAGCATGTTGTCGTGATGTTCTTCATGCTTCTTTTGCTTGTTATTTTGAGTTTCTCAGCTTTAGCAGTTCCAATTTCCAAAAGGATTTTAGAGGTGAAGTATCGAGACATGCACAAAACAGTTTCAACTGAAGAACCAAAAGAATCTAACAAGTCTAGCGTAGATTTTTTAAAAGATGTTGTGAGAAAATATTGGTTGATGGCAGAAACTGGTAGCCCTCAATTTGTAATGGCGTGTTCAGCAACCTCCACTACTTCGGGAGTAATCTGTTTGATGGTTGCTATCTCGCTGGTCGAAGCTGAAGTTAGAATTTGGTTGTATATTCAAAGGCCTCCATATTTTCTAGTGGCTCCATATTTTCAGGCTCCAGATTCTACTTCGGACTATGGCTGGTCAACAGTTTTTATTGTCTGGATTCAATCTATTGGGGTGATAGTGGGCACCATCGCACCAGCATTCAGATGGTTCACCGCCGTAAGCTTCAAGTGTTCAAAGAAGGAGAGCAACAACTACCGAAATGAACTCAAAGTAGAGGGCTACTGGATCCAACCACTGGCAGAGTGGAAAGAAATCCCTTTACTGCCTTTGCGAATTAGGAATAGAAAATGCAGAAAGCTTATCCAAAATGCGAAAAATTTAATACTGAACTTCTGTACAAGAGTTCAGGTTTTGATTGTGGTTGCAAGCAAAACAGTTTGTCTAATATCTGTTTTCGTTGCAAGGCCAATCTTGTCAGGTTTGGACTACTGCAAGCGCTTGCAGGAAAAGGTCACAAGAAATAGTACCAAGGGATCAGATACGGAACCTGGTGTAGAGCTGGACCTTAACCGTTACGTTTTGCGACTTGAAGGTGAGGTAGATCTGCCGGAAAGAATCTTGAAAAACATATCCGTTGCTGTGGACCGGTCGATTCAGAAGGCTAAAAGGCAGCAACCAGAAAAGTTAATGGAGCTTTTGGAGAAATCTTCAGGCTTCAAGGGGATTGTAGAATTCGACAGTAACCAAGTTCCCTCGCTACATTCTGAAGAACCTCCTAACACCTGGAACCTGCCTGTGGTAACCCTGACAAGCATTGCCATTTCGTTTCCCAACATCAAGAGTCACATTGCTGATAGTTTATTATGCAGCGTGAATGAAGGCCTCTCTTATGCCAGCCTTATAGATCAAACCTTGGAGAACATTGAAGACTGGATAAACTTAAAAGATGCAGCAAATTTTGTGTGGGTTAGGGTTGAACTTTATCGCAAGTGGCTTGACGAGGATCTCCAAAGGATAGCTCTCAAAGGCAAAACTTGGAGGGAAAATCTTCAAAGGCTGGCTGATATAGCTAAAGATTGCGTCATGGAATTCCTGAGCGACGTGAACAGAGGTCCAGAACACGAGCCTCTCAATTGGCCAGTCAAAGTTATTGCTGCTAATTCAATGTACAGAATCAGCCAGACATTACTACTTCAACACCAAGACAACCACCAGAGCAATGAGGAATTGTTTGAGCAATTATCAGTCATGATCGCGGATATATTGTGCGCTTGCCTCACCAACCTGCCGGGTGTCATAAGCAGGAAGTGCTTCTGTAATGCCATAGACAAGAGGGAGGAGAGTGTCAGGCTCGCAGCTCGTCTTCTTGGTGAAACCGAGGCGATTCTGAACACCCTCCAACAGCGAGAACTTCCTCCCCTGGACCCCAATCAAGTAGCATATATTGATGAGTGGCGCACTTCAATCAAGCTGACTAATCCCTCTGCTTCTAGGTCTCCACCCGACAATGATAAAGCTTCATCCGTTTCTGTTGAGTTGCATATAGCTGTTGAGTAGGAGACCAAAAAGGAAGGACGTACATTTTGGCTATGACTGTTGTTCTAGCTATAAGATATGACCTCTCTCAAGAGCAAATAATTCCATTGGGGCAGAAAAGAAGGTAAATGTGAGATTCATCAAAAACAATCCTAAATTGTACTATGTTTTATCCTTAACCATTTTGTAATATATCCTCTTGAATGTCGGGTTATGATTCATATTGTTGAACTTACGAACTTATCACACTAGTTTATGGACTGGATGCAATTTAGTATTACTGTCAATCACATACTTTTATTAAAGTAAAAAACTTTCTAAAATTTAAAAAATTAAATGAAGAGAATGAACTCAAAGGTAATATATGTCAGATAAATTAATTCAAAGCGTAAGATGTAACAATCAGATGGTTTTAAAACCACCGAGACACTTTATCAAGGAAAAATTGTTGTGATTTGGATGATTTTTTGTATGATCATTTCCTATTTTGTAAAGAAGACTTTCTTGTATTGTAGATAATGACTGCTTAATTATAGGAATAGTTATATGCTTGATTATAGGATTTGGAGTGATTGTACGATCTAGATTGGTTGCTCCATTAGTATATATACATGTACACACAATGTAAAGAGTATGAATGAAAATATTATTCTACCTTTGATTTCTACTTGGTATCAGAGCTTCAAAACTTGAAGCCTGAATTACTTGAATCTTGAATCCCGCTCTCAACCATGACCAATCCAGATTTTGAAACATCTGGGACCAAATCTTCTCCCATTGTTATTCAATCCGAAGGTTCATCGTTCAAAGCAGGGATAATACTCAATGACACAAACTATGATTTGTGGTCTCAAATTATGGAGATGCACATTGCAGAGAAGGAAAAACTTTCATTCATCCGAGGTAATTCTCAACCACTAACTAAGGAGGATGATTTGTATGAGAAGTGGTATGCAGAAAATCAAAAAGTCAAGAGATGGCTATTGATGTCTATGTCTCCAGAAATCATGAAACGATATATTCGTTTACCCACCGCTCGAGATATCTGGAAAGCTCTTTCTAAAGCTTTTTATGATGGATCAGACGAATTGCAGGTGTTTGTATTGAATCAGAGGGCTTTTTCGGCCAAACAAAGTGGTCGAACTCTCTCTGCATATTATGGAGAATTAACTGAAATTTTTGGTGAATTAGATCACCGTGATAAAGTGATCATGGAGAGTGAGAATGATGTTGAATCTTATCGAAAATCAGTCCAACGACAAAGGGTGCATATTTTTCTTGCTGGATTAGATGGTGAATTTGAACAAGTTCGTGCTGAAATTTTGAGAAAGGATCATATTCCCGAATTAGAAGCATGTCATGCATTGATCCGTCGTGAATCTGTTAGACGCACAAAGATGGTTGAAGAATCAGAAAGGACTGAAGCTTCAGCCATGGTAACCCGATATCGGCCTTCTCAAAACCAACCTAAACCCACTAATGCTGCAGATAAATCCACCTACAAATGCACCCATTGCAATCAAAACGGTCACACCAAAAACCGTTGCTATGAACTTGTGGGGTATCCAGAATGGTGGGACCATAACCGCGATCCGCGAAAGAGAAACTCCAAAAGGACCTCCAGTACTGCAGTGGTTGAAACAAAGACAGAGGATGATGTTACTGGACAACACTCGGCACTAGCGGCGGTGGCAGGTAATGGTGGTAAGGCTTTAAATATGTCTACACTTGTTACTAATAGTGCATGGATAATTGATTCCGGTGCTACGGATCATATGACATTTGATTCTAGACAAGTCTCAACCCTTAAACAGTCCTCACAAAAATTCGTTACCACTGCAAATGGCACTCCGGCTCCAATTGTTGGAGAAGGACACTTACCTCTCACTAGTAATATGAATCTAGACTCGGTTTTAGTTGTTCCATCTTTGGATTATAATTTGTTGCCTGTCTCCCAAATTACCACTGCCTTATTTTGTGTTGTAATTTTCTGGCCTAATTTTTGCGTATTTAAGGACATCCACACGAAGCAAATGATTGGTTGTGGTGTTAGGAGAGGAAAATTGTATTACTTGGACTTGGTGTCAAAGAGTTCGGACAAGCTGCGTCGGGCACTCATGGTGAATGATTCAGAGGGAGAAATGCAAAAATCTGAAATTTGGTTTTGGCATCGATGTCTAGGACATGCCTCGTTTGGTTATTTGAAGAAATTATTTCCTTCTTTATTTACAAAATGTGATGTTTCTAGTTTTCAGTGTGAAGTCTGTGAACTTGCAAAAAGTCATCGTGTTTCGTTTCCGTTAGCTTTGAATAAAAGTCCAGATCCTTTTATGATCATACATTCGGATGTTTGGGGCCCATCAAAAGTCAATTCTTTGGGTGGATCACGTCGGTTTGTTACGTTTATTGACGATTGTACGAGGATGATTTGGGTGCAATTGATGAAATCTAAAAGTGAGGTGAACGTATTATTTCAGCAATTTTGTAAAATGATTCATACTCAGTACAATGTACGAATTCAAGTTCTTCGAAGTGATAATGGAGGCGAATACTTGAGTGCTGAACTTCAGCAGTATTTAAAAGCACATGGAATCATTCATCAAACTACTTGTTCAAATACACCTCAGCAAAATGGGGTGGCTGAGAGAAAAAATCGTCACTTGTTGGAGGTTGTCCGTGCTTCATTGATCGAAGCACATCTACCATTGTCATATTGGGGGGAAGTACTCATCTCTACAGCATATTTGATTAATCGGGTACCCTCAAGGACTATTGATTATCAGACACCTTCCCAGGCCCTCGTTGAGGCGATTGTTGCTCCAGTCCTTCCGAATTTACCTCCTCATGTTTTTTATTGTGTCGCCTTCGTACATCTTCATAAGCATCAGCGCAACAAGCTATCCCCTCGAGCGCTGCGATGTGTCTTTGTAGGATATGCTGCTCATCAAAAGGGGTACCGATGCTATCATCCTCTTACCCATAAAATGTTTATTACTTTGGATGTAGTTTTTCATGAAGATTTGATGTACTTTTCCACCGAGTCTGAACTTCAGGGGGAGCATCAGAAGGAAATTCAGACTCTAGACTATGATGATGAACTCGCTGAAAATGTGAATGTACACATCTCTGAAGATACTCAAATCTCTGAAGATGCGGGTAACTTGGACATCTCTGAAGATGAACTCGCTGAACCTGTAAATCAAGTGGGGAAATTCGTTGAAGAAAGTAGTCAAAAGCATGCAGAAACTGAAGTTGTAACTCCATCTCAGTCCGAGTTTGACATACCACATGCAACTAACACACAACACCAATCGCTTGCTGAGGATGCTCCTGAACCACATAGAAAACAACTACCACAGCGTCTCACCAGAGGTATACCTAAACCCACATATGAACCTGAACTGTGTAGCAAAGTTAAATATCCCATGAGTCATTTTGTGTCAAACCATCGTTTGTCAGAATCAAATCAGTCATTTGTAAATCAATTATCTACTGTATCTATTCCTAACAATGTGCATGAAGCCTTAGCTGACCCAAGGTGGAAAGAAACTATGAATGAGGAGATGAAATCATTGCAAGAAAATAAAACCGAGGAAGTTATTGATCGTCCACCAGGAAAGAAACCAGTTGGATGTCGGTGGATTTATACCGTGAAGTACAAAGCAGATGGTACAATTGAACGCTTTAAGGCGAGACTAGTGGCAAAAGGGTACACCCAAACCTATGGAATTGATTATACAAAGACCTTCGCACCTGTAGCTAAAATCAACACAGTACGAGTCTTGTTGTCGCTAGTTGCGAACTTGAATTGGCCATTACAACAGTTTGATGTGAAAAATGCCTTCTTACATGGAGAGTTGTCTGAAAAAGTCTACATGGAACTCTCACCTGGATGCATGATGCCGAAGACAGATAGTCATAAGGTGTGCAAACTACAGAAAGCATTGTATGGGTTGAAACAATCTCTGAGGGCGTGGTTTGGAAGATTTACGAAGTTAATGAGAGTTTTTGGTTACCGTCAGAGTAATTCAGATCATACATTATTCTTGAAGAAAAAGCAAGGTAAAATCATTGTCTTAATTGTGTATGTGGATGATATGGTGGTTACAGGAAATGATCCTGAAGAAAGGGAAGCTCTACAGGGTCACTTGTCCAGGGAATTCAAAATGAAATATCTTGGCCCCTTGAAATATTTTCTTGGGATTGAAGTGTCTAGGTCTAATAAAGGGATTTTTCTGTCTCAAAGAAAGTATGCCTTAGACTTATTACGAGAAACTGGTATGTTAGCATGTCAACCAGTAGATACACCGGTGGAAGAAGGATTAAAATTACGTATTGAATCCAATCAAGTACCGGTTGATAAAGGAAGATATCAGAGACTCGTAGGGAGATTGATGTACTTAGCACACACAAGGCCAGACTTGGCCTATGCATTAAGTATTGTAAGCCAGTATATGCACAATCCTGGAGAGCAACACATGAATGCAGTTCTACGTATTTTGAGGTATCTAAAGTCTGCTCCTGGACAAGGAATTTTATTCACTAAAAATGAGGATCATCAGAGTGTGGATGTATATACGGATGCAGACTGGGCTGGAGCAGTAGATGACAGGCGTTCTACTTCAGGTTACTTCACCTTTGTAGGAGGTAATCTAGTTACATGGAGAAGCAAAAAACAAAATGTTGTTGCAAGATCAAGTGCGGAGGCTGAGTTTAGAGGTATTGCACTTGGAGTATGTGAGGCATTATGGCTAAGACTTATATTACAAGACCTAGGTTGTGTATCTAAGCAGCCAACCAAGCTCTATTGCAACAATAAAGCCGCCTGTGACATTGCTCATAATCCAGTTCAACATGATCGCACAAAACATGTGGAGATAGACAGATTCTTCATTAAGGAGAAATTGGACGAGAAGATTGTGGAGTTGCCTCATATTCGATCAGAGGATCAGTTGGCTGATATTCTCACTAAAGCAGTTTCAAGTAGAGTATTCTCGAAGTTTTTGAGCAAGTTGGGCATGTGGGATATCTATGCACCAACTTGAGGGGGAGTGTTATGATTTGGATGATTTTTTGTATGATCCTTTCTTATTTTGTAGAAAAGATTTTCCTGTATTGTAGATAATGACTGCTTAATTATAGGAATAGTTATATGCTTGATTATAGGATTTGGAGTGATTGTAGGATCTAGATTGGTTGCTCCATTAGTATATATACATGTACACACAATGTAAAGAGTATGAATGAAAACATTATTCTACCTTTGATTTCTACTAAAATAAGTATCATAACTTGCGGGAACAGCCTGATTTTCTACTCCTTTGTATCCTCCTTCATCCTTTAGTGTATTACCATAAGGATGTTTAAATATTAATTTTTGAATGTCTGTTTCGTTGGTCCAACTCATAGATTGTGTTTTGGTCAATGTTTTAAAATTTTAAACATATAATACATGCGTACTGAAAGTATTATTGGAAGATTGTTAAGACCATTGTAGTTCGGAATACTAAAAAGAACATTTGACTTGTGCTAAATAGGTACAAAAAGAGGATCGTGAGTATATCCTTTCCAGAAAAATTTAAGAATTATTAGTCGTGGCTAAGATTTACGAAACCTCTAAGTTTTTTCAAGTACTAAACCTAGAATCGCCGTTTTTCAAAATGAGTCATTTGTTCCTCTTAGGTTTCATAAGTCATTTGTCCACTGCCACTAAACAATTACCCAACGCCTTAGTGCTACAATTTCCATTGACATAACCACCCATGGTCACCGACCATTATCGCCGCTGCCATCTCTGCACTCTCCGTCACCATCACCATATGAGTGTTATCACTGCCACCACTGTCACCACCGGCTGTCACAATGATTATATGTACCGCTACCCTATTGTCAACCATTATCACCACAACATTACCACTACAATCATCATTCACAAGCACCATATATATCTGCCATCTTCACTGTCACCGTCACCCCACATGTCATTACCACAATTAGCTCCACCATCTTGCCCGCATTGTTACCATCATCATCATCATCGATGATGATAGCATTGTTATTATTATTGTTATTGTTATTATTATTATCATCATCATCATTATAACATGGGTAATTTGCACTACCACCACCACATTGATACCGCCTAGAGTGTTTGCAATCGTAATTGAGATAAAAAAACGTCTTAAACCTTATTTACATTTTCATTACCTTTATTCTCCAAACTTATTCTCAGCTTGTCATAGCCACTTTTGCAATCATTCACATTTCACTTTAGTAATCCAATATCAGAACAAACTGAAAACATGAGATGTTAGAATTAAAAGGAAAAGGACGGCAACGCCAATGAAAATATAAAATTCTCTTTGAGGGTTACCTTTAGCAATCTTGAAAGGGATATGCTCGGCTTTAAATTTTCTCGAAGTTTTTAAGCCTTCTTTTACAGTTCTAAAAAATTAAAGTGTAAGAAAGAAATACATGGAATAGAAATATGTACCAAAATAGAGTTATAACATTTACAAAGAGCCTTTCAAAGTGAACAAAGTACATTTAATAAGAAGTCTTGTGACGATAAGGTTATCTAGAAATAGTCATTTGAAGTTTAAATTACCAAAGGTTGCAAGTGTTTGGCATTACAACTAAAGCCCTCTAGAAATAGTTATTTCAAATTTAAATTACCAAAGGTTGCAAGTCGGGGGGGGGGGGGGGGGGGGGGGAGCATGGCACCCCTAATCCTTTTTTAGTTTTTTTAAATAATGGATAAAATATTCTAAAAGATACAAAATATTTATAAAAATGCCACTATATTATAGTATTAATTTATTAGAATTTTATTTGTTGTATTTTTACTCTTTGTACATTGTCATAGTCTTTGCCATTTTTTTACTCTATATTCATTCTTTCAAATCCTAAATTCTAAATCTTCAGATGACAAAAAGACAAGAATAAATTAAGGTTAGTTATTTTTTATTTTAAATTTTTATAGGTTGTTAACTTATACATGACTAACGTACTCATACAATTGATAACCATGTTATTGATATATCTATAAAGTAAGAGTTAAGTTTTTCTTCACGCAAAAATAGTAATTCATTGTTGACTAACCTTAGTAAGTTAAATAAATCAGTATGCATAGCAAAAATATATTATTAGTAGTAAAATTGAGCAATCTATTTTGTATTTAACGTATTCAATAGTGACGCTAATTATAATGTGATTTTGATTATTCATATTTTATGTGAATTTAAACCTTCTGAATTTTTTTATAGTAGCCATCAATTTTTTTTTTAATTCCTTTTTGACACCCCCTGATCAGACTTTCTGGATCCGCCCCTATTGCAAGTATTTGATATTAGACTAAAGCCATCGGTCTACCTTTTCATTGTCTTTTCCTAAGATAGTAACTTCAAGTTTAAAGTACCAAAGGTTGCAAGTCTTTGGCATGACGACTACAGCTGTAATATCCCACATCGGTTGTGGGAGAGTGCGATTGGCCTTATAAGACCATGCCTATGAACTCGTAAGTACCTACTTGGCTAGCCCTTTTGAAAGAGGCAATGCCCTATGGTGGGGCCGTGGACCGGGTCGTTACAAATGGTATCAGAGCCGACTTTCGAAAGCTCGGGTTGGGCTGTCCAGTCGGGTTGCCAATGGTTGGGAGAAACAAAGGCAAGTCCCGGTATATCCCACATCAAGAGGATGGTTGGGGCAACGAAGGGTGAGCCGGGTATATCCCACATTGGCTAGAGAGGAAGATTATGGGCTATGTGTAATCGAGCTTTAGTGAGGACGCTAAGGAATAAGGTGGGGAGATTGTAATATCCCACATCGGTTGTGGGAGAGTGCGATTGGCCTTATAAGACCCTGCCTATGAACTCATAAGTACCTACTTGGCTAGCCCTTTTGAGATAGGCAATGTCCTGTGGTGGAGCCGTGGACTGGGTCGTTACAAAAGCCCTCTCGGTCTACCTTTTCATGAGAAATGGAGGGGAAAAAAGGCTTAAGATGAAACAATTAAAACAACACGAATTTAAAACTTACAAAAGGATATTTGTCTGTCTAATAAGAAAGCTTATGGGCTAAAATATGGTTTCAAAGATACTACTTAGGCATAAGAAATGTCAACGCACTTTCAAATTAAAAGTGGTTGATCATAAAACAGTTGAAAGGCACAATACCTCACCACCTAAAGTCAAAATTCAAAGCAACCGTCGCTCCACCCCGACCCCCCTCCCGCTCAGGGGTAATCACATGAGTTATGGTTTTCTGATAAGACACCTTTTGGTGCAATCTAACAACCCTCTAGTGAATTTTCTTATATATGTTAAGGTTCTTTTACGCTTTTGGGATGATCTCAGATGAACCTTCAATCGAGACAACTTCTAGTAGCAAAATTTTCTATTCTATCCTGAAATTTGCTTATTTTATTTGTTAAGTGACATAATTCTTCTACTCCAAATATATAACCTCCATAGTATTTGAGCATCAAGTCCTAGAATATCTATTAAACCAATCCAACATCAACTAATTTTTGAAAGGGGAAACTTACTAATTTAGTGAAAAATATGTTCATGTATACTCACTAATCAGAGTTCCAAGTTAACTTCAAAGGAATAAACATAGAACTCTGGGCTTTCGAGTCGCTGGTGCTCTACGTTTTTTGGTTTATGAAACATGGACAGTTCTTGTGATTTAGGAGGTGATATTTTGGTCATGTAACTTCCAGGCATTGACATAGCTCATGAGATAAGATTATAGTCCTTACTTGATTTTCTCAGTATAAGTAATACAATAGACAGTTATACAGTTTGCTTCTCCTTTGACATCAGAGTTACCCATATCGTGAATGAATACCTCTTCTAGGACAATGAAAAACTGAACCTACCCAAGTATTAGAACGTAGAGGCATAACAATGAATATTAGGATGATGATATCTGTTTCTTTTTCACTTTTCCGGGAAATGAAACAATAGAACATAGAGGTTTGGGGATAGTTTAGCTTAAAAGGGTAGCAAAAGGCACGAGGCACGTAGTATATCTGAAGTTTGTGATCGTAATGGCCAAATCCTTTTCAACTGCTTAGAAAGGCATTTTGGCAAAATAGGCAAATGCATATATAAACGTACGAAGCCTGATTCATTGGACTGCTTTGATTTTATTTTCATTTTCAAGCTTGAGCTACTGAAAGCACGAAATATAAGGGAGAAGAGAGTGAATGAAAATAAAGTTGCAATAATCCTAGTACTACTATTCCTAGCTAGGACTGTTTTCAAATTGTTGTCTTGAGCTTGATCTACTGAAAGCATGAAAAGGAAAAAGGAGAAGAGAGAGAGAGGGTGTAAAATAAAATTGCAATAATTGTAGTACTACTAATTCCTTGATCAAGCTGTTGTTCACATGCTTCATCCAAGAACCCTTCATGTTGTGTTATGACATAATTACCCACGCAAACAAACGCACAGAGCCAGCATTCAAATATTCTTTCTCGAGCAAAAAAAATGGAGAGGAGTGAGGGAGGATGAGACTAATGGGGAAGCAATGAAGTGAATGACAATGGGTTTGAGGTCATCAGATGAGAATAAGAGGAGATACAAAATCGAGAGATGAGGAGATACAACTTGTTACGTAGTGTCAATGTTGTTTGAAAAAGGTTAAAAGATATATAACTATTGGCAAAGAGTACGTCCAAAATTTCTAGCATTAGTGATGTTTCCAAACGAATTGCATCTGAAATAAGAAATTAAAAAGATTCAACGAATGTAGAAATGACAAAGGTTCAACTAATATATAGTCTTGGTAAATGTTCGGTTTATTTGATTTCTTGTAATATGATCACTAAAATTATTGAATTAGTAAAATATTCAATTTAAGTAAGACCATATGAGAGAAATTAGAATAGATGAAATTTGGCACAATTCCAGTGCCAAACCCGTCCTTTATATTGATTAACAAATACTCTTGAATGAATATGTAATCAAACGACAAGTCTCCACACACATTCTGTGCATTGACTCGATGCTTGGCAAACGAAAGCTCTTCGGTTATGAAGCTTCTTATGTTAATATGAGGAATTACATCCTTAGTCTAATGTAAGATTTCCTCGTGTTTAATCTTTATAGAAGGAAATATGCAATAAGGTCATTAATTAATTATAGTAAGATCAAGATGTACAAATTTAGCTCATGCTCCATATTCTTTCAAAAATAGTTCCTTTTAAGAGTGGTTGAGAAGTTGGACTGACTTTTTTTTGGGGTTAATAGTAGAGATACTATGAGTTAAATATACTTTAGTACCTCAAAAGTACGCATAAATCTCACTTGAGAACCTAAATATTCAATTTTAACAATTAAGGGTACGGAGATTCAGTTAGGCCATTAGTAGGTACTTTTGCCAAATCCCTAACTTGGAGACAAAACTGCCAGGGACAAAATCGTCCGTGCAAGTTTGGTTCTTTTTTTCTCCTATCTTTTTCTATTGCTCGCCGCCACACCTTAGCCCCACCCACCACCACTCCGATAAGACGTTGTCGCCGCACACTGCCCTACCTAAACCTAACACTGCTCTGTGCATAGCCCCTTATTGGTCCACCGAGACACACACACGCGACACACATAAGCGAACACACAACACGCACATCCATACCCCCACATATCCCCTTACCCCATTACCCATCACCCACCTAACTCATCCCATTGCCCAAACCCCACCTATCGTAAACACACACACCCCCACACACACATGGACACTCACAGATAGACACGCGTGCACATGCCCATACATGGAGACTCTCTATCGCGTGCGCGCGCAATATATACAGACTCTCTCTCTCTCTCACATACACACACATGCCACAATGCACATACAGATGAAACACACATGCACACATTCATACAGTCACACACCAGCCTATTCGCCCCTTCCCCCATTGCCCACCCACCCCCACCTAGGGGTGCAACTTAGACGGGTTGGGTTGGGTTTTAACCCAACCCGAGAAAACCCAAAATTTTAAAAGCCCATCTCAACCCAACCCAACTTGGGTTTTTTGTAAAAAAAGCCCAACCCGACTCGACCCAAGTAAAAATACTATGGGTCGGTTTTAACCCAAACAAGCCCAAGTACAACTAATATCGTTAATTTTTTTGTCTTTTATTTTATAAAATGATTCTCAACTCGTTTCATTATCTAAAGACTAACATGACTCGCATTTGACTTATATGATATACTTTATTTTTGATAAATGAAAAGTTTAATTTATTTGGTCATAGATGAAATACAATACTTTAAAGAAATCTTTCTACATCAATCACTAAACAAACACATAGATCAAACATTAAAGACAAGTAATAAACTCCATTATAATAAAAAAAAATACTATAGTCTTCCTTAAACTAGCAACATAAATAAACATCAACATGTGTAGAGGAAAAAAACAAGCAATAAGTTATAACACTTAATACAATAGATCCCCTCTCACTTTAATTCATACATGTCTTTAAATCACATGAGAATGAATAAAACCATTAACAAAAAGTCCTAGTATTCTGAAAGCAAAAAAAAAAAAAAGAAGAAGAAGAAACAAAAGTAGAAGAACACAAGGCAACAAAAGAAAGAAAAAGAAGTCTGAAGAGAAAACAAAAGAAACCAAGAAAGAAGGAGACAAAGGGTCTTGAAAAGAAAATGAAAGCAGAAGAGAAAGAAGGCAGCAGGTGGCGCAAAGAAGAGAAAAGAAAACGGCGGCAAAAGAATTTGAGCATCGCGGCAAAGGGCGAAGGCACACCGGCGACTGCCTCGGAGAACACCGGAAGGCGACGCCGGCCAGCCCATACTACCGCCGCCAGATGGGTAAATCAAATCTGAAAAAAAAAATGAGTTACGGTGGATGACGACGACGGCGAGGTGACCGGTTTTAGGATGAACAATAGCAGCAACGGCCAAAAGCGGCGGCAGCCATGGCCACCGGCAGCTACGGCGTATCCCGACGACAAGTGTACGACGACGCTGAAATCTGCCTAGGAAAAAAAATTTGTTTCTACAAATTCATGGTTGCGTTGGTGTTTGTGAGAAGTATGGGAGCACATGGATGTCTTTGGATACAGTTGCGTTGCGAGTTGTCGATGGTGAAATAAAGCGACGGCATGCCGCAGGCCGATCATACCACTGTCTTTGGGAAGGTGAAAATGACGAGACCACTGTATCTTCGCCGGAGAAGCAGGAGCGGACTGTCGGGGAACCCTAGAAAATTATTTGGGCAAAATTGGCTACGCCTCAGCCGACTGTCGAGGAAGGAGAGAAATCAGAGAATGAAGGGAGATTCGTTGACTTGGTTTTTTTTGTTGGGTTAGGATGGGTTAGCTTGGTTTTAATGGGTTTGACCCAATTTAATTCATATAAACATTAACCCAGCTCAAACCAACCCACTTTAAAATTAGGTGGGTTTGATGGGTTTAAACCTGTCCATATCTGAGCTGGGTTGGTTAAAGCCCATTTTAACCCAGCCCAAGTTGCACCCCTACTTATGATAGCCTATATGAGGAATCCAAGAAATTTTTTAAGAGAAACATTATTTTGTCTAAAAAATTTCTTGAGGCTAATAAGCAAATAGAGAAGTTAAAAGTGAAAATAATGAGTTGCATGCCAAGAATGAATGCATATCTAGCCATTTATATGTAGAGCATGTGAATAATGATTTGGTTGAATTGATTGTGAGCATTCCTAGCACAAAACAAATCTCTTGTAATACTTCGATGCATGCTTAAATTGTCACACTTATTCCTCATGATATAAATAGCTTGCTAAGAATTGATGTGAACCTTGCCATCAATCCTTGATTGTTTACCTATAATCTTGGATACTTTTAGGATTTAGATGACGATGAATGGTCCTCTTGCACTTATATTAAAAAAAAATTGTTGGTGATCATTATTCGCGTTGTAAAAATTTCATGTTGAGAGTATGAATCGGTTAGACATTTAGTTGTGTTTGTTTGATATTGTTGGCATGCATTGATTAAGGGAGAGCATACATTATGATGAAATATGCATAAGATAACTTGATAGGGTAAGCTTACTTGCTTGAATCATATACTATTTTGTTACTCTTGAAATATGCATGAAGTATATGAGATTATTGAGCTACATTCCATATCTTCCTTGGGATCGTTAAGGAACTCTTGATGTCATGAGTTATATGCACCTCACGCCATTATCTTGCTTATTATTATCTTTTTCGCACACACATACCCTTGTCTTTTTGTTGATGACAAAGGGGGAGAAATAATCTTGATTCTATATGCTATGTGATTGTGTAAGAGAACATTAGAGGAAAGAGCATATCTTGTTTTAGTTAGGGGAAGCTAGCTATGAGCTTAATTGCTATATGAGATAAATTGACATATCTTGAGTATACAAGAAATTATTGAATGTTTTATATGAGATTTTTGTGTTTAATTGACTATCATATGATACATTTTACCCTATTTAGAATCAATGTTTGTCATCATAAAAAGGGGGAGATTGTTAACCCTATGGTTGGATAACCTAGGCTTACATCTTGTTTTGATGATAACTACACATTGATTATGTTCTAATGTGTGCTTTGAGTGTATTCTTAGTAGGTATATACATACACACTCATGAAGACACATTTGAGAATTTGGATAGATGGATTAAAGACAAAGAAGCTTAAAGCTATGGTGACATGCTATGGAAGCTTCACCAAGTCCAATGTCAAAGAGTAAGAAAGAATGCATAGGCTAACTTATTATTGATTGATCTTTACTATTATATAACTAGTCTTGGTTTGATGCTTGAATTGATGACTATGACCTAAAAATACCTTATGACACCTTGTGCATTGCATGTGAGTTCACAACCTTTCACGCAAGTGTGTTTCTTGAAAATGAGTGAACTTTGGAGCTCACTCAAGAATGTTTTTGGAGCTAATCTTTTCATATATTGATAAAACTTTTCATTAGCTTTCCAACGCAAAACACGGCACATTAATCCGATTTTTCTAGAGAAAGTTATGGCCAAAATAAGAAAGGGGGTTTCGCGAGACAGTCGAGAAATGGCAGCAAGGGAATGCAGTCGCCTCCATTCTCAATGCAGTCGACTCTATTGACCGTTGGGAGAGAAATAATGGCTAGTTTTGCCCAAAATCATGTCAAATCTTCCCATAACGGCTATATTTGATATCTTCTCTATATAAATGATTTGGAGCTTCATTATATACCATGAAAATCACATTCTAAGCCTCCATTCATTAGAGAAATATCAAGGCTCATAGATTAAACTTTTCTCTCTTCATCTTCATGATTTTGCATCATTAAAGAGAGCATCTTTGTGAGAAGTTCTTTGATTAAAAGTGAGCATTCTTCAAGTCATCAATTCTCCCATCTCTCTATTGTACTAGAGCTTCATTTGTACTCATTTCCTTTCAAGAGTGTTTCTTTGTACACAATTAATCTTTGTAAAAGGATTGTGATTAAGGCTTGGGTTTGTCAAGCCTTGGAGAGCTTTGTGGATTCAAGGCTTGTGCTTGGTGTGGGGATATCACCAAGTGTTGTAAGGGTTTTGATCTTGACCCCGAAGAAGATTGTTGCTAGTGGATTCTAGTGCTTTTGCAAGGGACTTCTTGAAGAGGTGGATGTAGGCTTGAGGGTAGTTCAAGCCGAACCATTTAAATCTCCTTGTCAAGTATCTCTAACTCAATCTCTTTACTTATTGCTCTATAATTGTTTGAGATTGTTAAATTAGCATCTTCATTGAAGTATTACTTGGTTTGATTGAGATTCGTGAGAGTGCTAGTTTAATTTTTCCTTTAATTTTCAAAAACCCTATTCACCCCCCTCTAGGTTTGTTTTATTGGTTTCAGTTACAATGCTTGGATCTAGACCTGACAATTTTTGCCTGTACCCGCGGGTCTACCCGTACCAGTCCAAAATATCCGGGTACGGGTACATATATGAGAGACCCGTTGAAATCAGACTCGTACCGACCCGGATTGTAATTTCCGGGTCGGGTAACGGGTTACCCGAATTTCATGTATATATAAAGACACTTTTGTGCCCTAACCCTTTATTTTCCATTTCTCTGTCGCCGAAAAACGTGACTCCTCCTTACCCCTCGCTCTATCAAGGCCACCGCCGACCGCCACCATTCCTCAGCCACTAGCCCCCTCACTCTTCAATGCCACACCCTGCTCTGCCGAGTCTCTTTATCCCTCACCCTCACTCGGTCGCTCTCCTCTTCACAGATTTGCCACCGCCACTCTCTCTACCTCACCCTCACTCAGTTCGTCAGTTGGTCTCCTCTCACAGATCGGCCGTCGACGGCCGCCAAGCTTCTAGTCACCGCCGATCGAGTAGCTCACATCCTCACCGCCACTGTTCATCGCCGTTAAAAGCGGAGTTCTTCGAGGAATTGCAGACTTTATTTTGGATTATTTAGCCATCTCTATGTTGAAATTTAATATTTGTATTTCGGATTGTTGGAGGTTAGTGGGATTATATTTTTGTTGAATAAAGTTTTTTTTTTTTTTTTTTTTTGGGATTCTGGGTGCGAAATTCGTTATAGTAGTTAACATGTTAGCTGATACGGTGTATAAATCTGAACATTGAATTTTTGTGAAATTGAAAATAATTCTAAAAACTCTTAAAAATAAGAAACATGCTAGTTGGGAAAAGCAAAAGAAAGAGAGAAAAAAAATATGCGTAGTTAGTTAGTAGTCTATCAAAATGTGGTTAGTTAAATTATGGTTATTAAAAAAATGAAATTTTAATTATTTACCCGTGGGTAATACCCGACCCGCATGAGTAGGGTACGAGCATTAAAAAAGGCTACCCGCGAAAAATCGGATAAAATTTACCCGCCCCCTTTTTATCCGGACCCGGACGTGTATTATCCGTACCCAGCGGCGAGTATACCCGTTTCCCAGGTCTACTTGGATCACTTTATGCCTTACCCAAGTGAGGCCTTAATTATTTATACTACTCCACCTTCTCCTCAACGGACGGTGGATATGACGGTGGAGATACATTTTATCTTACTGTCTACATTTCGTCTCTAGAATTATATACAATATTATTTAGATATTTACAAGTTTTCCTACATTTCTATAATTATCCCTAAGTCTCTAGACTTATCTCTTATGTACAAGATACATGTGTAGAGAGTTAACAAGTATTTTAAAAATCTTATACATTTATCGTCTCGTAAGCGTTTGTCTTAGACACTTCTCGAAGAAGTGTCGAAACAGATAGGGCGAAAGTACAAACTTTTAAACTTATTTCGGGAGTTTTGATAATTTTGGAGCTCTTTTAGAAATAAACTTTAAGGAAGCCCTAATTAGATCGACCCGTCACCGTTGTCTTCTGAGTCTTCTTCTTACGGCGTCAAGGGAAGAGAACGAAGCAGACGACCCACCCAAACTGGTCGCCGGAGGATCTCGCCTTCGTATCTCGACGCCGTCGCCGGATTCCAGCAACAGGTACCTTCGTCTTGCTCTCTCATCTATTTCTTTTCCGAGGTCTCCTTCTTTCTCTCTCATCTCTCTCTCGTTTCGCTACATTCGAAGATGACACTATTGATGTAGATTGAGCCCTTGGTCGAAGGAAAAAGATAATAGTTGTGTGACTTTGTAAGAGTTAAGTAGTTAAGTAATTTCTTATGACTTTGCAAGCGTTCCCTGTTTCTGTTTCTGTTTGGGCGGTGAAGAAGGGCGCTTTCCCTGTTTCTGTTACCTGTTTGCATGACTTAGTAAAAGTTGAGTAATGAAGTACTTTGTTATGTTATGTACCATGTTTTTTTGTACTACATTGCATTTAAATTTTAAGTATGATTTTTATTTGAGTTGCTTGTTTTGTGGTTATTGATTATTGTTTACTATTTTAGATGTAGAATGTATTTGATATTTAATGACTATATATATACATAATAAAAATATATAAAAAAATTCAGCGTTGTCCTGCGGTGTCCAAAATCTGGTTTTTTGGAAATTGCAGTGTCCGGTGTCCCGGGCGGTGTCGGTGTTGGACGCGGTCTCCGTGTCCGTACTACGTAGAGCACAAGTCAGCTGGTAACTTAGAAAGAATTATCTGGGCTGTTATTCATTTTTGTATTGGGACTTTTTGGGGTGTCTATGTCAAGTCACATTACTAGGTTCGTTACTGTTAGTTGATCAGCTTTTTTAATCGCCACAAGTCTAATTGGATATCTTTGAATTTGGCTCCAATCCCGCGGATCCCAAATCTCTTTGAACCCACCTTTCTTGTAGAGTCCCCCTTTCTCCGATCAAAGAGCACTCTGGTTCTACATAATCAGTTCAGAAGTTCAACTGAAAAATCTTGTGGGCAGGGACTGAGTGAGAGAGAGTGACTGATGACTCTATTTACAAAGATACATTGAACTGCTTATAAGAGACGCTAGTTAGAACATCATAGCCCTGTTTTTAATGAAACACGTGTGTAAAGTTGGTTCGCTTGGTATTTATGATTTTCTTGTTTTGAATTTTACATGCGATGCACCCATCTTAGGCGATTTTAGTGAATTTAAGTTACATATAAAAACAAAATGAAAAGGTGGTGATTTAACTTTAATGTGATTTTGATTAGAGGTTTTTTATTTATTTTTGGCTTCTTCAACAAGTATGTTTCATTCTGCAAGTGATAGGCATCTAAAGCTTCTACTAGTTTCTCTTTTTGAGGCAAGGACTGTATAGCAGTGTCTTTTTATAATTTCCCTTATGAGAGCTGTTACACAAGTATACCTTTTTATGTGTAGGATGGAGTTGGGTGTGATAACGAGTCAATAATGATGCCTTTGCTGAGGTTGAAGCTTAAAAGATTTTGAAGAGAGGATATAGTGGCCAGGGGAAAGAAAAATATTTTCCTGGATCCCTTGGAAGTTGAGGTAGACAAGAAAAGTTATGCGCTTTTCTGATAATGAAATTATTGCTAGGGTATAGTTTTCTTTATATACTATGACTATTAGCTTTTTCTTATTCTTTATATACTATGACTATTAGCTTTTTCTTACGTGACAGACAACTATGTTTCTAAATTTTACTTCATGAGCTTCTTTGGCAGCTCGAGAATTGGAGCAAAAAGGTCAACTGTCATATACATACATGTATATTGATTAACAAAATTGAAAGTAAATCGTAAGTCAATTATCATCAAAGTTCAGGGTATCTTTGATGATAATGCTAGTTGTATCCTGCAAACTGAAGTAAAAAGCTTAAATTAGCTCTACTGTATCAGTGGACCTTTAGAATTTAGTACATCCCTCTGAAGCATGGACACCTCTCCTAGGTGGAGGTTTGGTGTCCTAAACGGACAAACACCCCGACACCCTCCGGACACCGCCAATCGGTGTCGGATTTTTTTTTTTTTTTTAATTTTCCGACACCGTGTCGGACACTTCACCGAGGAGTGTCGGACATGGCGTGGAGCAGTGTCGGACCATTTGCTTCTCTTACCTCACGGCCGATTCCTTCTCACTCACCTCACAGGTGCCCTTCTGAGCCATTACCGCCTCAGAGCTGTCGCCAGAGCTCAGTCGCCAACAGATCCAGTCGCCGGAGCTCAGTCGCCAACAGATCCAGTCGCCGGAGCTCAGTCGCCAACAGATCCAGTCGCCGGAGCTCAGTCGCCAACAGATCCAGTCGCCGGAGCTCAGTCGCCAACAGATCTAGTCGCCAGAGAAGCCGAGGCCGACAAATCCAGTCGCCGTCGCCAGATACCGAAGCAGCTGTCGCCATCGCCGGAGCTCACTTGATCGTCGCCGGAGGTCCTTCGCCGCCGTCGCTGACCCACAGATCCTTCTTCCTCATCCCTTCTCCTTTTTCTTCTATTCCCCGTCGTTTCTTTCTCTGTGAACTCTTCAGTGAAGAGTCCTTCCTTTCTTCTTTTTTTCTCCTCCGTCAAAGTCATTTCTTTCTTTCTTTTTATTTTTTCTCCCTCTGTTTCTTGCATTAGTACTGATTAAGTGAAGAAAGCCCCTCTCTTTCTTTTTTTTTTCTTTTTACTTAGTTATTTTATCCAGTACATTTCAGAAATATTTTTTTTTACTTAGTTATTATTTTAGATTGTGAAATGTATTTGATATATATATAAAATAAAAATATATTAAAAAATAGCGGTGTCCTGCAGTGTCCAAAATCTGATTTTTTGAAAATTGCGGTGTCTGGTGTCCCCGTCGGTGTCGGTGTCCGACACCGTGCTACCTAGGTACATCCTTTTGCTGAAGCGTTTTAAAGTTTTATATCAGTCAATCCGTGAGCTTGAAATCTTTGCTTCTTTGTTTCTCTTTTTCTGAATGGCTTTTATATAATCCTTTTCTTCCCTCTTGAGTCTTCACTATTAAGTTATAGGTTTGACTCTCTTTGGATTGCTGTAACAGCACTTGTCTGGTTGAAGCAGGAAAATTGAAGCACATATGATGGCTGCGTCTATGGCACCGGCAGCCTCACTCAAGGAATATTTAAAAAGATATGAAAGTACCAATGACGAAGAGAAGAAAAAGAAGAAAAAAAAGAAGAAAGCTAAAGCTGATGGGACAGGAGGTGTTATTGTTGTTGATGAAGATCCGATTTGGCAGAAGCAAGTAAAAGTTGAAGAAGAAAATGATGAGTTAGCAGGTATTTATCATCATAGTTTCCCAGGATGTAGTGTACCCTTACTGAGTTTAAGCTTGACTGTGTTATTTGTAGAAGAATTAAATTATAAGGAATCCAGCTTGACTGTGTTAATGAACTTTATGGCCTTTAATACAGATGATGATAAGCCCCAGGTCGATGAAGATATTGAGGTCAAGCGTATGAAGAGACTAGAACAAATCAAGTCCAGGCGTCCTTTTGGTGCCATATCCGAAGATGGAAGTGGTTGGGTTCCCGTCTCTGACACTCCTGAAGACCTAATTGATGACCATAATTCTGATATATCTCCTCCTCGTAACAGGAGGTCACCATCTCTGCAACAGCGAAAGCGTTACCATTCTCCATCTCCAGAACCTGAAACAAAGCCATTACCCTACACTGATCACGCTGATAGTCACATGTCTCCTCCTCGTAAGCGGAGGGCTCGTTATGACACGCCTTCACCAGAACCTGACTCGAGACCGTCGAAGTCTGCTGGAAAGAATATGGATTTGTCGCCACCAAGACATTCTCGTAAATATCACCATACTAAATCCCAAGAACCTGAAATCAGACCATCACATTCCTCTGACCCAGATCTCGATCTTTCTCCTCCTTGTCGACATCGTGCTCAGAAGTTGACCGGTAATGAAAGCAAGAAGTTAGATGCCCCTGATATATCTCCTCCCCGGCGAGGTCATCGTAGTTTCTCAAATTGTGATGATTCACTGGCTTCCTCAGCAACAGATCTTTCACCCCCAAGGAAAAGCAGGAAGGACAGTGATGGATCACTTGATGTTCCTCGCCCGCAATCAGGTCGGCATTCAACTGAAGTTAATTCAGACCTTTCTCCACCGCGGAAAGTTCGGCCTGAATCAACTTCCTTGACAGAACGGCCAAGAACTGGTTTAGTTAGTGGACGAGATATCAAAGAAGAGATTGATAAAAAGAAGAAGGAAGATTTGTTGAGGTATTAATTATTTTTCTTTTTGGGCTCAATATCTCTGCCTTTTTTTTCATGTCCTCCTATCTATATTTATTTGTGATCTATTTTTTAGCTCGCTATCGCATGCTGATCTATCATATATGTTGCTCATAGGGTTGGGCCATCCATCACAATACTGTTCACATTGAACTTACCAGTAATAGCTGCATTCTTGACAACACTTGTATTGTACAATTAATTTTGTTTTAATTGAGTAGCAGTTCGATCAAAACCTGCAAAAAAATTCAGAATAAAAGCCTCGCCCAGCATTGCTGGGAGTTTCCTCTGTAGTCTGTGAAAATTGGCTGTGTGAATGTGTATAAATGGAAGAGGTGAGAGTGGAAGAAGCTCCATCTTGAGTTGTACATAATATGCATGCTTAAATAGGTTTCTTTTTCCTTTCAGTATTGCACCTTTAATGAGCTTGTGAAGACTTGCGTCGTAGATTTTTTGTTTTGATGTCATGCGGATGAACTATGAAGTGTTTTCTTACTTTTATCTTCATTTTATCGGGTTCGAAGTCGTCAAGGCCTCTTTGATGTGTCTGGAGGGAGGAAAGATTCAACGTGACTCCATGAAATGTGATCAGATTTACCGGAACAAACCAAAAAGTTCATGAAATGGAAAATTCAACTTCTTCACTATGCTTATGTGCGCAGAGGCTTTTTTGTTTCCTCTTTTCTTGGTTCGTTCAATTTTTATATCTTCGCGAGGGTAGTTGGTTGCAAATTGTTAATCTTTGTGGGTGAGACAAGGCAATGCTTCTCTTTGTTGGCTATAATACCGTCTCATAATTGAAGTTGCATCAAAGTAGGGAAAAAAGGTGAAAGGGTTTTCTCTTACATGCTATCTTCTTGTGAATTATGCTTTTGCTAGATTGCTTATAGAATGTCACTTTTGTCTTCTATGCAATAGGTTCAAAAGAATGGATCCTTCTATAAGTGGTCGAGGTGCTGACCCAATATATCGTGATAGGAAAACGGGTCAGTCAGTCATACGTTATTTCTTAAATTAGACTTTTCTGTTTACCCATGTCCATGCTTACTTATTTGGGTCTCTCTGTGCTTTTTCAGGGGAGCGCTTGACCAGTGATCAGATTGCTGCGGCAGAAGCACAAAAGAAGGAAGCAAAAGAGAAGCCCAAGGTATATGAAATATCATGTCATGTATAGAAGGTGCTACAGTGTTTCTGCACAATTAACAAAATTTCCTAGGGGTGCAATTTGGGCTGGGTTAGAATGGGCTTTAACCAACCCAGCTCAGATATGGACAGGTTTTAACCCATCAAACCCAACTAATTTAGAAGTGGGTTGGTTTGAGCTGGGTTAATGTTTATATGAATTAAATTGGGTCAAACCCATTAAAACCAAGCTAACCCATCCTAACCCAAAAAAAAAAAAACAAGTCAACGAATCTCCCTTCATTCTCTGATTTCTCTCCTTCCTCGACAGTCGGCTGAGGCGTAGCCAATTTTGCCCAAATCATTTTCTAGGGTTCCCCGACAGTCCGCTCCTGCTTCTCCGGCGAAGACACAGTGGTCTCGTCATTTTCACCCTCCCAAAGACACAGTGGTATGATCAGCCTGCGGCATGCCGTCGCTTTATTTCACCATCAACAACTCGCAACGCAACCGTACCCAAAGACATCCATGTGCTCCCATACTTCTCACAAACACCAACGCAACCATGAATTTGTAGAAACAGATATTTTTTTCCTAGGCAGATTTCGGCGACGTTTGAATGTACCCCAAATCGAGATTGGCGTCGTTGTTCACTTGTCGCCGGGATACGCCGTAGCTGCCGGTGGCCATGGCTGCCGCCGCTCTTGGCCGTCGCGTCTATTGTTGATCCTAAAACCGGTCAGCTCGCCGTCGTCGGCATCCACCGTAACTCATTTTTTTTCAGATCTGATTTACCCATCTGCCGGCGGTAGTACGGGCTGGCCGGCGTCGCCTTCCGATGTTCTCTGAGGCAGTCGCCGGTGTGCCTTCGCCCTTTGCTGCGATGCTCAAATTCTTTTGCCGCCGTCTTCTTTTCTCTTCTTTGCGCCACCTGCTGCCTTCTTTCTCTTCTGCTTTTATTTCTTTTCAAGACCCTTTGTCTCCTTCTTTCTTGGTTTCTTCTGTTTTCTCTTCAGACTTCTTTTTATTTCATTTGTTGCCTTGTGTTCTTCTACTTCTACTTTTGCTTCTTCTTCTTCTTTTTTGATGTAGAATTTTTTTTATAGTATTGTATTTCATCTTTGACCAAATAAATTAAACTTTTCATTTATCAAAAATAAAGTATATCATATAAGTCAAATGCGAGTCATGTTAGTCTTTAGATAATAAAACGAGTTGAGGATTATTCTATAAAATAAAAACCAAATGCATTCACTATCTTAGTTGCACTTGGGTATGTTTGGGTTGAAACCCGACCCGTAGTATTTTTACTAGGGTCGGGTCGGGTTGGACTTTTTTAACAAAAAACCCAAGTTGGGTTGGGTTGAGATGGACTTTTAAAATGTTGGGTTTTCTCGGGTTGGGTTAAAACCCAACCCAACCCGTCTAAGTTGCACCCCTAAAATTTCCTGACGAAAATGTAAGGGGTTATGAATTAGTGCAAAGAACGACATTAACAATCAAAACCCCGCCCCCCTCCCCTCTCTCCTTCTCTTGATGGCAATCTGCCAACTTCTTTGTACCCTTAGGCATACAATAGTTGACACGTGCATCAGTTCATGAACTAATAAGGTGGTGACTGGTAATTTATTCTGGAATGCACCATATTGTCATACTTGATTTGGTTCTTGAAAGCACTTAGGCGGAATAAAGTATTGGAAGAATTAGGGCAATCGAGAGAGAAGGTTGAGGCAGTTCCTGGAAGATTCGGATTTGCAGAATTATACCAGCCAAATGGCTGTGATTACAAAATTCTTTCTATTTAATAATCCGGTTAATACTTGGTAAAACCTGGAGCAAAGGACTTATGACACGACACTTCTGGGAGCATCAGTAGAACCATGAGAATGGGGGAAAAGGGGCTTGCCAAAGAATGAGTACTTGCTACACAACTTTGCAACCCAAAAGAAATGCTCCTGCTTTCTAAGAAACTTTTTGACTGTACTCAACCCAATCGAGTGTTAGTTCTACTAGTCCAGTAGAATACATTTAAGTCTTTCCACTATTAGCGAAGTGTATCCCTCAAATCTGCCAGCCTGCTCACCACTGTATGCCAATAAGAGAGCGACAGGTTCCTATAGCAATTTGTTGGTGCCATCATGAAATGGCCTTTTGACTGCGATGCTTTAGGAGTGCACGAGGTATTGGGATGAAAAAGGGACATGATCTCAAGGTAGGGGTTCGTCAAACTATTATCGTCTTCGAGGGTTACAGTTACACTTGACTATATAAAGCTCGCTGTGACCATTGCCGCTGGCACTTCTCTTTTCCCGCTTGACTTTATTTTTCATTCCTGGTCTACTTTTTTCCTATAAAATTTAGAAATTTATGTTATGTTCATCCAGAAGAAATTATTTGTTTTATCTTTCTTTGTCCTTCTAACCCTCCTTTGGGGGGCAGATAAGGGGAGAGCAGATAGGTTTATGCCTCTGTTTACTCATTTGTCCCTTGTCGTGCCCTGCCAATATGTCTATTGAATTGAACTATGGTTCCATAGTTCTCATTCAGTACATCATCTTGCAGGCTTTTAAGTTGCTGCTGTTTTCTGTTGCTGCCATGTGTATTGCTGATAGTGGAGCTATTATATCTTGTAATGTAATTTAACCTGTTCTCACCAGGAGATCAAGGTGGAATGGGGTAAGGGATTGGCTCAAAAGCGGGAAGCTGAAGCAAGGGAGCAGGAGTTAGAACTTGAGAAGGCCAAACCATTTGCCCGGACCAGGTAAGGAAAATAAGATGTCATGGTTATCTGGTTTAGATGTCCTTTGATAACTGAAGGTGGTAAGTTGTGATTTACAAGGGTAAATATGGCAATGATAATATCGAAGACATTTCATACAAGTTTTAAGTCCTTGTCACCCTCATTTCCGAACAGTCTTCATGGAAAGTAGCTTTTTATGCAGTATCAAATGACTTTATAGAGTCATAGAGGTACTGAAACCACCTCATTGGTTTGAACAGTTTCTCATTTCATCGACCATATTTACTGCTCCCTCAGTCCTCGCCTTTACCAAATCACACTTCCTACATTCTTAGCCCCACAAAATCAAAAGTTTGTAGTTGTGAAGGTACTTCCTGACCCTTTTTAGACGTCATTAATCCTAAAAATGTTTCATTACTCTCACTTAAGAAACTGATTATTTGCAACTAAAAATGAGAGGGGGCATAAAGCTACCCCAGTGGGTTGCAACTGGAAAGATTTTTATTCCGGACTTTAGTCTCTGGTTACTACCAGATGCTTTATCCTCTTTTCTGATGAGTAATGTTTTACTGTTAAATAAGTTGGTACATAACTCTCCTGGTACACCTATATATTTTTGTGGAAATTATGACACAAAGAATTGTTGTTCTGCTGCATTGATTTACTTTTTGTTTTCAGAGATGATCCAGATCTGGACAAAATGCTGAAGGAGAGAGTCAGATGGGGTGACCCAATGGCACATTTGGTGAAGGTGGTTATTTGACTAATTAATGTAGTAGCTGAATCTTTTTTAGCTTTTCTGTTGCTTCTTGACACTATTCTTTCTCCTATGTTTCAGAGAAGGCACTCAGAGATGCTTCTGCCTGACTTGGGAGACGATGAGAAGATGAAAGAGTCGGGTTTCATAATTCCACAGGGCATTCCCAATCACAGCTGGTTAAAAAGATGTCTAGAGGCTGCCCCAAATCGCTATAATATAAAACCAGGGAGGCATTGGGATGGGGTCGACCGTAGTACTGGTTAGTTAATTTTAACTCTTTCCAAATTTGCTATGAACCTGGGTGCAGATCTTCCTGTTTCATGTGCTGCGCGGAGCCTAATGTTGTTGCAACCTGCAGTTTGATGTCTAGCACTGGCAATAGGAAGATCTGCCTTGAACTATAATGATTTTTTGTTTTGATCTTGATCTTCAATCTAAGTTGGCTTCTGACCTTTGTTGGCTACGCATGTTTTAGGATTCGAGAAGGAGTTGGTGAAAAGAATGAACGAGAAACAAGCTAGGGAGAAGGAAGCGTATTTGTGGTCGGTGTCAGATATGTGAGAGAGGAATACTGCAGAATGGTATAGTATTTCTCAGATGTTCGTCTTCTCGATGTAAAGCAATGTACACGGGGATTCGATTGGTTAAGGGGTAGACATCTCTTGTTGCACGTATTGAGCTGAAAATTCTCTGTGAGTTTGATTTGGTATTTGCTTTCATGGAGTAATTGCAACTTTCGAGCAAAGAGAAGAGCCCAGGAGAGTGAGGAAATTCATTTACCTGACATCCCTTGAAATTCATATACCTGCTTCTTGTAGTTTCTTCAGCAGCTACTTCACGGTTTTTTCTTCCCTCGATAATTCTGTAAGACGATGTTGTATAAACTTGTTTCGTATATAAATCATGGAATTACTAGTCATTTCATCAGAACGTTCGAGAAGTTGATCTCGAATTCAGATCTCGAGGTTTACTGGAGTATTTCTGAGTTAATTACGTGGGATTGCATTCATATTATATTGACGCTGTTCGTAGACTTGAAAGCAGCTGGTATCATGCATGATCTCCATTTTGCTCTTAGGGGGGGTATACTCACAGCTTCCAGCTCCAAAAATGATAATATCTTATTGTTGATCATCTTGATCGTTCCATTGCTACTCTTGTTAACAAGGCGACCAACTTTTATCTATCAACTTCTCCAAAATGATCCCAAAAAAGGGTTAGAAATGGTATTGTTTACTCCAAAATGGTGCAAACATCAATTAACGTCAATTTTTACACTAGATTTTGGTATTGATCTCAAATTGACGCGAGCTTAGGATTACTTAAAATGTAGTGATGCTTAACTTGTTAGTTTATCCTTCCAAATCTTCATCCGAGCTCAATAAATTTGACAAATTATAGAACTTGATCAACGCGGACGGTTTTGGGACGAACTATTATACGAGTTAACACGAGTCGAGTCGAGTCGAGTCGAGTCTGATTAAGCTTCGATCGTTAAAAACTTCAACTCTGAGGTACATTGCCTGTTACAAAGCTCCACACTTCCCGCCAAATCTGATTAACCGGAAAGTATGGGCGTTGGGCTCAAAACCACAGCTCGGCGATCCTCACTCTCCTTGGAAAAATTCATCAAAGCCCAGAAAAACCTCTCCAAGCCCACGTCAAAGCTCTGGCCGGACCATCACCCCCACAACGACGACGACAACAACCACCACCAGCCCCCGGACGTGGACGACGACCAGGGAGTGCGCACGCTAACCCTCGCTCACCCTCTCCTGCGCGTGTTAGACTCCGCCGCCGCGACTCCCAAGCAGTTCAACCAGGTCCACACCCAGCTCGCCGTCTCCGGCCTCTTCCACTACCCCCTCGCCGCCGGCCGCGCCGTCAAGAGGCTCTGCTCCTCTCCGTCCACGGTTAGTCACGCCGTTAAACTCTTCAACTGCCTCGAAGAGCCCGATGCATTCATATGCAACACGATTATGAGAGCCCTTGTAAATATGAATGACCCAAATGGTGCTATGAACTTTTATTACCATCAAATGATCGCTAAATTTGTTACGCCAAATCACTATACTTTTCCGTTGTTGTTTAAGATGTTTGATGAGCTGGCATCAGGTGGAGGTGGTGACAAAGTTCATACGTTGGTTTTGAAACACGGGTTTGAGCTGGATTTGTTTGTGAAGAATGCTTTGATACATTTTTACTTCGTTTCTGGGAGGATCTTAAATGCACGAAAGATGTTTGATGAGAGTCCTGAGTCAGATTTGGTCACGTGGAACACGATGATTGATGGGTATGTCAAGAATGGGGAGGTTGGTCTTGCGCGCTGGATGTTTGATGGAATGTTGGAGAGAGATGGGTTTAGTTGGAACTCTATGATTGCGGGTTATGTTGGGATCGGGGATATGGAGGCGGCTAATGATTTGTTTGATGAGATGCCCTGTAGGGATGTGGTTTCTTGGAATTGTATGGTGGATGGGTATGCGAGGATTGGAAATGTGGTGGCGGCGCGAGAGTTTTTTGATCGGATGCCATTTCGGAATGTGGTTTCTTGGAATGCCGTGTTGGCTCTTTATGCACGGAGTAAGGGGTACGACGAGTGTTTGAGATTGTTTGATAGGATGATGGAGGTTGGAGATGTAGAGCCGAATGAGGCGAGTTTTATGAGTGTCCTGACTGCATGTGCACACTTAGGGAGCCTTGACCGAGGTAAGTGGGTTCATTCTTATGTACAAAGTAATACGAGGATCAAACCTGATGTCTTGCTTTCAACTGCTCTCTTGACAATGTATGCCAAGTGTGGGGCTATGGATTTAGCTAAGGATGTCTTTGATGAGATGCCAGAAAAAAGTGTTGTATCATGGAATTCTATGATTATGGGGTACGGAATGCATGGTTATGGAGATAAAGCTCTTCAGAAGTTCCTGGAAATGGAGAGAAGTGGAATGATGGCAAACGATGCTACTTTTGTCTGTGTTTTAAGTGCCTGCACTCATGCTGGATTGGTTTTGGAGGGTTGGTGGTACTTTGACGTTATGCGTAGAGTTTATGATATTGAGCCAAAGATTGAGCACTATGGTTGTATGGTGGATCTCCTCGCAAGGGCTGGCTTGATGAAAGATTCTGAAGAGCTTATCAAGAAGATGCCTGTGGAGGCAGGACCTGCTTTATGGGGGGCTTTACTTTCGGCTTGCGGGACCAACTCAAATCTAGAGCTTGGAGAGATTGTGGCCAAGCACCTAATTGAAATGGAACCAGGAGATATTGGACCTTATGTGTTGTTATCAAATATATACGCCGCAGAAGGGAGATGGGAGGAAGTAGACACCGTGAGAAAGATGATGACAGAAAAAGGCTTACAGAAAGTGGCAGGGTCTAGCCTGATTCACTTTGGAAATGTCGAAATTGAGTCATTTCAAGGAAATGAATCTGTTCATAGGAGGAGCATGGTGTACTCCATGATGTGTGAGATGGGTGTTCAAATGAAATTGTCCTGCAGAACATGATGGCATAGACCGTTTTATTTTAGAAAGTTTGTATCTTTGAAAAGAAATGATCTGAAGTATGTTTACTCAAGTTGACACATCACCATGAACAAGACTGACGAGCAAAAATGTAACATGGTCAGGATTAAATAAAAGGAGAAAGCATTCTGCATGTTTTAGAAGATAAGCCTTTGAACGTAATTGCAGACTCATGATTGGGCGTCCCATTGGATTATACGGGGTATCGCTACTGATTCTGTGTGTTAAGAAGTGGTTCAAAATGCTTGTTTACAATCTATCTTATGATTGGACATGGTTGAACAACTCTGGAACATAGTGCCGATAATGCGGCTTTCTGCATTATTGAGAATGAAGCAAGCCCAGGGGAAGAATGAGATCCCTTAGACTGAGGTGAAGGTTAACTTCCATTCAACATGATGCGCGCGCGCGCACACACGCACGCGGAATGTCTCAATTAATCAGTTGCAAAAGATAGTAAATCCTGGACATTAATGAGATATAGCAGAGTAAAAGTTAAGTTAGAACTTTGAGGAAGGCGAGAGGGCCTGTCCAATGAAATTCATGTGTACAGGAAGAATTCCTATTAAGTAGAGAATTTGTCTTCTTACCGTATTTCAATTGTTGACACTATACATAATGACCGCTGCTTGATTCGTTTATGGGTCCAAAGGGTATTGGTTGAGATTGTCTGCAAAAGTTACTATAGCATGTAATTTAGCACGAAGGATAGCCCTGGATGGCACGAAGAGTACAATTCAAGGCCTGCCAGTAGTCGGTCCGAAGGCTTTGTCACTTGCATTCCATCTCACAGATTTTCCTTGTGGAATAATTTCGGCGTTGGAGCAGCGTAGAAGATATTGCAGGTGATAATCACTGTTCTTGGTCTCTTAGTTGTTGGTACTTTTAACTTGCATTTATGAGATCACAAATATGTATAGAGAATGCATCTTCTGCATTCTTCTCTAAGGTTTGTTTCTTGAAGTTGTTTATCGTCTTTTTTCTTGTGAAGGATCTTGGCTTGACAATTTCAATAAGTTTATATAGTTTGAATATTTTGAGATGGTTGGACTAATCTCCTCTCGGGAACCATGTTATGTTTCAAGCTTTGACTGGGGAGTTTCTTCATAAAGTTCAGCTTTTTAGAACAGAGTGTTTGTCCGAGAGTTCAACCAACATTTGCTTTTGAATTTTCTTTTTGACATGGCAGCCCGACAGACAACTGCTTTTTAAGGGTACAAGTGATCTCTTTACTATGTTAAACCTGACAATGAACAAATTATATGTTTATTATGAGATCCAAATCAACAAAGATTACAGTATACATCCTGTCAAAATGTTTATCAATCTAGAAACAAAGAGTATGTCAAACAGAACAACATATGAAGAATCAGTGCTGTTTACTATAAAGGTATAAACGTATTCAAATGATCAAGTCAGTCCAGTAGTTTGTCTATGCATTGACTTGTACTCCTGAGTCATATGTATCTCCAGCCTTCCAGCTTTCGGGTATGTTATTAACCGGAACGACCCATTTATCTTCTCCATCATCATCGCTAAATAGCATTCTAATCGACAAGGGCCCACTAGGTGGTGAGGTAGTTGTCCATACAGCTCCATAGCTCCGATCTAATAACTTGCATACAAGGGTTTTTGTCTGCAAAAAGTAGATAAATATATATACTTTTTAGTTGGAAGATGACACATTCAGTTACATGTTTTACAGTTCCCCGTGAAGTGAAATGTTACTGTCGAGTATATATGACAGGATTTTTGGAAAACTCACTGTGTACTTGTAAAGCCAGAAGAAATCACTGTTTGTTAAACGGAAGGATAGGGTTATACCTCGCATAGCTGCACGGCAGTAATGTCTCTCTTGCCTTGTTGGTCAAATATTACAAAAGCCAGGTAGTGGGGGTAGTTGCTGTTCTCATCAATTTTGATTGTAATATTCTTGTTCGTATAGCTGCAGGAAACCCTGAGAGGGGGAGAAAGAGAGAGAGAGAGAGAGAGAGTCAGGTATCGTTCAAAGAATTTTAGCAAGTCATACTGGTGTGTACTGAATGCTTTTATGTGTTAATCAGTCGTGCTGCCTGATTCCTTGGCCCTATTAAACACGTTGTTTTGACAACTCGATCAATCGGAAGTCTGGACCTCTGGCTTGCTCAAATATAGATATATGATATATCTCCTTTTCAACGAAAACGTTACCTTCTATATTCAATGTCGACTATGCCAAGTGCTATTAGAGATGCAGCTGCATCTGTAGTCTGAGCCATTCGAGCAAAGGCTCGCCTGCTCAGAATAAAGTCCGTGTTACCGCTGGATCCATGGTCGGTAATAACAACAGTCACTCCTTTGTCCGAGCAATATTTACTGTTAGTGCACCTCACCTACGTAGAAGAAAGGACAATCTTGTGATTAGATGTGTACGATACAATCGGAGAAGTTAGAGAACTCGAGTGAATGCATAACCCTGATGCGAGAGTAATCACCTGGTAGCAAGCACCACAGCCTATACCATCTCGATAGAGATCAGATGCTGCCGTTACATCCCCACCGTTGATTGTTGCTCCAAATGTACCATACCCACATCTCCCAGCTGCAATAGTGAGCAAGTATCAACTTTTCTACACAAAGATATACTCTCTATATTTGTAAAAAGAGTGACTTCTATTGTTAAAATCTAGAAAAGTTTTGGAAAAGCTATAGAGATGTCTCTTCCTCCATTGAGTACAACTTCAAGTAGAACTGCAGACGATTTAAATAAACATAAATACAATTTTTTTCTTGGCCAACATTCACGCGTTTAAATAGCTATTTGTCAAATATGTCACGAAAGGTTAAAGCAACTCTTTCTTAGTGTCAGAGAGTTTAGTTTGAGTTCTTACTTGCTGTTCCTTGTTCATCAGAATTGGGATAGTAAGCTGCCCGGGATTGAATGAAACAGTCACTACATGTCGCTGCCTTTCCCGTATTCGCCACAGAAAGGAAAGCTGCAGAAAGGATTAGAAGACACAGAAGAGGGGCCATTGAAGGAGTAAGACTGGGAAACCAAGGAAAGCAAAGATAGCAAGTTGGAAGTGCATGAAGTGAACAAAGTTCGTAGCATTTATAATGAACGAACCGGCCGTCCGCAGACAGCTGACAACTTTCTGTTTGGTAGAACTTACCACTTTTGACATTCTGTTCAAGTTCATTTTGAGTGAGTGGAATTTGGGTACCCTTGTTCCTCAGCAACCTTGTTAGACTGGTCATTACTTGTTTCAGATAATGTAGAAATTGGTTTTCTGACATTCTCTTGCATAGTTTATTCTACTCAAATTGAAGTCTTTTCCAAAAGCCTCTGTGTTGACATTTATTCAAATGGTATTTTAGTGTTAAAGATCATGCACTTTAAGGAGGTATCTGTTGTAATCATTAGTGATTATGTCGTGAGGATGGCAGGATTGACCCTGGTTAGTGGCTAGAGAGAGTGGATTGATACCAAAGATTCCTTACTTTGAATAGGAAAATACGATCTTTTGCTTGTAACAGAAGTAAATTGGAGGGTCAATTAGGCGGGTTTGCACTAGAGGAAGCTCATATTAAGCTTCCCTTGATGTTCCCACTTGTGCTGATAGTCACAGCACGGCGGCCTAGGCTTGACAACCACCTTTGTCGAATAAACATGTGCTCACAGACAAAGCTAAGCTACGTGTGCTCGTTAGGGCCGCAACTTGGGCACGTTGGATGGACCTAAGGTTCAGACCATGTCCAGTCCATTTTAAAAAATTTGTACTCGTGCCCAGTTCAACCCATCCACGGGCTAAAGAATGTGTCCATGCCCAGCCCAGGAAAGTTATGGTGGGCACGGGCTGGACATGGACTGCCCACAGGTTGTCGATGATTTCATATTAGTTTCTGTTCACTTAATTTTACTGCATAATGTTATGGTGGGCACGGGCTGGACATGGACTGCCCACAGGTTGTCCATGATTTTATATTAGTTTATGTTCACTTAATTTTAACGCATATCATAATTATCCAAGTCTACTAATTAGTCATAACTTTTTGTTTATTTAATTTTTAAGCGTATCATTTACCATCAAAGTCTACTGATTAGTCATGATAATAAAGAAGAGTATAATGAAGTCTCAAAATGGATTTAATTACAGGCACGGAAACAAAAGAAAAAGATAAGGATTCCTAAACAGTCTTACAAAGTCTAGTCCTGTAATAAGAAACAAGGGAGAAAAAAACCACCTTTGTCAAATAAACGTGTGCTCACATACGAAGCTATGTCTGCTCGCATTAAGAACTGAAGTTGCCTTCAAGATTTTTGGGGGTCAATTAGTAACACTCATTCGGGAATATATTCTTTCTAGTTAATCTCGGATTATCTTTTTCACCTTCAACTCTTCTGAAGATCTAGCAGGACTTAACTTCTACTTTGTTAGCTCGCTCTACTTTCTTTAGAGGCAAAATACTCTCACATGGATCCCCGCAATTGTAAGCCGACCCCATAGCCTCTTCAAAGCGCGATCTCCCTCACGTTATCTCTTATTTGTTATTGCTATATATGCTCAGAACCCTGAGTCTTACACTACAATTATACTACATCCGTTCCTCATAAATTGATCATATTTTCTTTTTGGACCGCTCATAAAAATTACTCACTTTTCAAATTAAGAAAGATTTTTTAAGTATTTTTTTACATTTATCATTTTTACACTTTTTATTCAATTTTTCTCTCCACGTTAAATCTCTGCCGACTAATTCCCCCCCGGGGCTGCGAATATAACCATACCATATTAGCTATTAGCAAGTAATGATGACAAGCATGAGAGAAAGCACTTATAGGACACCGAGGTAGACTGCCATGAAGCAATGGCATGGATATCATAATTGGTTTTGACCCTACCATTTCTATTAATGTTAAGCTTTTAGTACTCTATGGTTTCTAAAGGTACTTGGAACTTGGAAGGCCTTCTAGGATTAGTGCAACAGTGACGATGAGCTATCATATTCTTGTCATATGTGTGATACTTCCCCAACTGTCATATTCATGATTTAAACGTGACGATGAGATGAGCTATCGTATTCTTGTCATATGTGACGATGAGCTGAAAAAGTTTTTGCTACTATCCCATGGTAAAAAGGTTACTATAACCCCCTGTATTGCGATAATTAATGATCACTAAATATTTTTTGTAACTTTTCAGGCATCACTTTCAGCGACACTTATTAACAGCACATTTTTCTCGTCACTAAATAAAAGTCGCTAAATTTTGCGACCATTAATTATCGCTATTGGGAATTCAACCTGAAAAAGTTTTTGTTACGATCCGGATCGTAGGAAGATTCCTATTATCTCTTATATTGCGACAATTAATAGTCACTATATATTTCTTATGACTTTTCATGTATTACTTTTAGCGACACTTCTTAACGACATATTTTTATTGTCACTGAATAAAAGTACTAAATGTTGCGACCATTAATTATCGTTATGAAGGGGTAGTACGAATCTTCCTAAAACTCATATATGAGCAAAACTTTTTCCTTTCAAATTTGACATCCACCTCCAGTATTCACAGGTTTGATCTTCTTCCCTGAACTGATTTTAGTTGAGTAAGTCCCCTGTAGGCGATGCATAAGATTTCGAAACAAGGTGTGCGTGAGTGTTCACAGAGAAGAGAAATTTCGCCATACAATTCCATGCTTGCTTCCGTTTTCGATATACTTGTGTTCTAGATACTCTATTGTCTGTTGATTTGAGAGCATGGTGAAGTGTTGATTTTTCAGGATTTTAACCAAGTTTAGAGAAGGATTAGACATTTATTTTGACAAGGGAAACTAGAAATTCTTTCATATTCCTGCTTAGAAAATGCCAATATCATGTGGGTACTTAAATCTTAGTAAGAATACTCAAACGTTAGTTCTACGGGAGACCAGATCACGAACTTTTGTACTGTTAAATCATGCTTCAAAGGAGCGCCGACGTTCGAGAAATATAAATATTGGATAGAGAACTCATTGCAATCAAATCTTCTCAAAGTCTATCCTAATGTGGAAAAGAACAAGCCAAACATGAACTGAAGGGAATGCCTTAATTAATTTGCTATCATATGAAGAGTCAGTGCTGCTTATTTCGAACGATATGAATCGAATGTATGAACAACCCAGTCCAGTATGCTGCTTGGCTATACGTTCACTTGCACTCCAGTATCGTATGTTTCTCCTGCCTTCCAGTTTTCTGGTATATTGTTAACTGGAACAACCCACGTCTCGTCTCCATCATCGTCGCTAAACAGCATTCTTATCAACAAGGGTCCACTTGGGGGCGAGGTTGTTGTCCATACAGCTCCATAACTTCGATCCAATAGCTTGCACACGAAATTTTGTGTCTGCATCGAATAAGCATTAATATAGCTTAATTTACCATCAATTTTATTTAGCTTATGTGTGTTCTCTTAATTAAAACCTTAGGAATTGGTTTCAAATAAGGAAGAAAGTATCAATCCAGTAGTGAGTACATAAAGAAATGTAGGGTATGCACCTCACAAAGCTGCACAGCAGTAATGTCCTGCTTGCCCTGTTGATACCATATAACGAAAGCCAAGTAATGAGGGTAGTTGCTGTTCTCGTCAATCTTGACTGTGATATTTTTGTTTGGATAGCTGCATGAAACCCTGTTCAAGGAGGAGCTATTAGCTTGGGCAACTTTGGTGATCCTATTTAACTCATTAATGTTATCACTTTTGCTTATTTTTTCAGTTGCATTCAGAAGTTTTACCTTCTATATTGGATATCAACTATGCCAAGGGCCAATAAAGATGCAGCTGCATCTTTAGTCTGCGCCATCCGACCAAAGGCACGCCTGCTCAGAATGAAATCAGTGCGATCACTGGATCCTTGATCTGTTATGACTACATTCACTCCTTTGTCTGAGCAATACGCGCTGTTGGTGCACCTCACCTGGTGGGAAAGATAAAGTTCATGATTCAAGGATGTACAACACAAATCGATCAACACAGTTTGCTTTGGGGTGTTGGGAGAGTGTAGATGGTGAAGGAGTACTTTCCTATGCTCCCTCCATCCGTCAATAATTTTTGGCGCACTTGCATGAGAGTAAAACAAAATTATGTGAGGTTGGGTGATAAATGTAGCTAGGATATGTTCATGGCTATAGCGTTTTGATTTTTAGTAATTGCGTGGAAAAAATTTGGTTGCTACTCCGGTCAGAGGAATCTTTCTCCTACCCCCTATATAACAACAATCAATCATCGCTAAATGGTTTTAGTGACTTTTATTCAGTAACGCTTAAAAGTACTGCTAATAATTGTCGCTGAAAGTGTTAGAAGAAAAGTCACTAAAAATATTTACCGACTATTAATTGTCACTATACACGGGGTTGAAGGAAGATTCCTACACAGTTCGGGTAGGAGCCAAAGTTTGTTCGACTTTAAAAGCTTATATAGGAAAATAAAAAAGGTTTTTGATGTAGGAATTGTTTCTTTAATGCCGAAGCAAGCTGCCAAGCTCTGATACTGAAGGACTAGTATATCCTTGTCATAAAAATCACCTGGTAGCAAGCACCGCAGCCCAAACCGTTGCGATAGAGATCAGATGTAGCCGATACGTCCCCGCCATTAATCGTCGCCCCAAATGTACCAAAACCACATGCCCCAGCTGCAATTTAAAAGACGTGTCGATATTACTCAAGAATTCATCAAAACACTATACATATATCGAACATTCACGTGACACAAGAAAAATCTTGAACTCACTTTCTGTTCCTTGTTCATCGGAGTTTGGGTAGTAAGCTGCCCGAGAACTTACAAAACAGTCGGTACATGTTTGGGCTTCCCCCAGACTAAGTACAGAAATGAATGCTACAAGAAGGATCAAAGCTGGACGCATTGTCGAGAGAGGAAAGCAGGAATAGTAATTAAGGAAACGAAAAGGTGGCAGTTTGATAGAGAATGCATGAAGAATGGACAAAGTTTGCACGAGTATTTATAGCGAACTAAAAGCTTTGACATCTGTATTTCTGTTCAAGTTTTCCAAGTCATAGAGTTCTGCTACCATTGTTTCTCACCAACTTCCTTAGACTAAGCATGCACATATACTTGTTTTAGAAAATATTATAGGAAGTTGTGTACCTTCTAACCTTCTCTCTTGCCCAACTTTCTATATATTCCATTCCCATCTTGAAAATTGACAAGTTTTCCGGATAAGATGTCACCAAATTAATTACGTCCAAAGTCTAGCAACATCCAAACAGTTCATCATTGTCCACCAACTTATTCTACTGGGTATCATTTACATTTGAAAACTGACTTTTGAATTGAAACGGTCTGTGTATTAGGGTGAATTATTGGAGTTCATGTCAAAGCCATACCCCTAATCAGAGAGGGGAAGAGAGAAGTTTGAAACGAAAGAGATCTTGCTTTGGCTGAAAAGTTTATAAAATTGTTTTGCTTGGAACAGAAGTAAGCTGTTGGGCAAAGTTAGGTGGCTTTGCACGAGACAGTATTTAATCAAGTTAATGTAGCCGCAGGTTGATGTTTCCCAGGCATCCTTGTGCTGATAATCACAAGTGGGCCTCGGCTTAGCTAGACAATTTGTGCTCACACTGCAAAGGGTTAGGTGGTTTTGCACTGAACACATATACCATATATGTGCGAAGCTATTTGATACTTGAGGTTTAATTTAGGAATTGCATTTTGCCGGTGTTCATCGTCTTCGTTTTCCAACGTTTTGATTTTAAGTATTCACTTGTCTAGCTTAATCGCTTTTACTTCAAAGAAAAAAAGATGTTGAGAAACTCTACGGTGCATGTCTTGTGGTTTGGGATGCACCATACCGTCTAGTTCTACCACCAAGCTAGCAAATTAGGTTACTATCAAATTGAGAAAAGTTGCTACTAGAATGACCGATGACGTTTCAAAATAATGGGTCTAGGAAAACTACCCATCGATCTGCACAAATATTGTTGCTTTTATAAAACTTCTTCTTTTTTGGTTAATTTTATAAAACTACTACACTTGATCAATTGATGGTATTTTTTGGTCATTTCATAGGAATGTTCCTCATCCAATAGTAATTTTTTGTACAAAGGTAGAGTACGCTCCAAACCAGTTGGAATGTGCATAGCCAAACTCAAAGTCAATAGACGATAAAAGTTCAAGATGAATAGGGTAAAGTTAGCGCGAACTATTTATACCGCTTTAATATGCTCTCAATTGGTTGAATTGAGAGATTTGGCAATCACGGTTAGCTAATAATGTTTATATTTTGTGAGGCAAAAGTTTGATGCAAAGTAAGATAAAACTTGTGGTATATATACTGAACTACACCAGCCCATTTCATGGCTTAAAACCTCTATGATCTCTAATCACAGTCTAGTACTATGACGTAAAGCATTTCTATCTTTATAGGTACTAAGTACTTGTAGTAGATACAACTAAAAAACCCATATACTCCTCTCTGTCTTCCCGGTGGGCGGTGACAGCATGATTTAAGCACATGAACACAGCACGAGAAGTTCTTCTGTTGAAGTAACCTTGCTCAGCCTTTAACTCGGTTTGATGATTATAACTCATGTTGTTAGAATGGATTAACGTGGGTACGGCAGTGCATACTAACATGCGTGACAACCAGGAAACAAATTGTCATAATGTCATTCCCATTACTATTTTTTCATTTTAGAAGCTCAAATTAAGGATTCTTTTTGTTTTTTCTTAAGAGGAACTTTTTGAGGTATTGGCGATTGCAAAGTCGTGCGCGCATGTGAGGAGTGAGAGAGACGGAGAGTGTGTGAATAAATATCGGTTGGTTTGTTCTAAGAGTCAAATGGTTAGCAACTCTAGCCTAAGCTTTTGTGCCTTCGTGAGATGTTATCCTTGAATATCCAACGTTTTACCTTACAAGTGACTTATCAAATTCTTAGCTAGGCAACGCCTCAGAGTTTGAATCACTACTCTCTCGTTCTTCTTTGCAACATGCGTACATGCTAACAACTTAACATTAAAAAAAAAAAACTTAAGGTACATTTATAATAAAACTTCACAAATTTTAAAGCTTGGTCACGTCGTCATTATCTTTCCATACAACAAACCACCATAAAATTTCCCTAATAAGATACAATCCGACCATTAAATTCATCTTAAACTCTTAAATCGAGAATACATACCCATGAGTTCAGACTAAGATATTTAATAAACTAGGGAAGGAAATAAGTCTACGATCGTCCATTTGACAGCTTGATGACTAAAGTTTTTACATGCAAAATTTGTCCCCCTCATCGTGACATTCACGACTCGTCCCTGACTTCCAAGCTTCCTTTTATCATTTAACTTGACCCTTGGAACCTTTTGAGAAATCTAAAGAAGCACCCCAAGTCTATGCCTTTGGCAGTATTTGTACGACCCCTGGATGGGCAAGCTCCAATAATGAATGAGCATTTCAAAAGATAAGCTTAGTACTGGTTGCCTCGTATATCTCTTAAGTAGTAAGATATGACCAGAAGAGATAATAACAGCATAATCCAAAATGTATTGCCAAATTTGAGAAGAGGGTATCACATGTTGCGACTTGGGTACGTGAGCATTTCATGGGATTCTTAATTTCTCATTCAATTATTTGGTGTTCTATGCATGAGTGTCGTGCAAATGACTTTATTGGGTATTTAGAGTACGTAGGATCGGAGTTTTTTATTTTCTTTATTAATTATCTAATTAACCTTCAAAATAAGATGGCGATTCGAAAAAACCAGTCATTTTTTAATGTGCATCGTGTCACCTTCTATTAAAAAACTCAATTTTAGGTCATTTTGCAACATTGGAACTGCTTTTGGTACTTAATATCCAAATTAACATCATCCATATTTCAAAGCTAATTAATTATTTTGCTAAAATCTAGCTTAGACCTGATTTTGAAAGTTGTTTCATGATTTAAATAATCTCAAATTTCATATCAAGAATCAAAATCAAACAGGCTCTAACGAAAATTTTTATTACACCATAAGCTATGGTGAAGAAAAATGTCATTTTGCAAACCATTTATTAGAGGTCAAAACAAGGTAGACGGCAAGTGTGTGGTTGGGCAAATTGGTTGTCACGAGTCACGACTAGCATGATTTAAAATCCCACTCCTTTCTGTCTAAAACTGATCAAAATAGAAACCTTCTTAATTACTAGTCATAGTAGAATAGCTTTTGCAAAAGCCCTTCCTGTTTATGAAATTTTGATAACCCCTCAAAATGCGAGAAATTATGCATTTTCTCCCTTTAATTTTGATCAAACTCTTGATTCCCACATTCACCGAGAGCGTTGTTTCGAACACTATTTCAACGGTGTAGCTTTTACTCTTCTTTATTACTTATGCACTTTGTGTTATTTGTAACTGGTAGTGTCCACAATTGGTTATATTATGTCGATAGTTGCATAAAATACTGGACGTATAAAAATAGAAACTTCATGCATTCCTGGAGGCGCAAATCCTTTTAGTTCATTTAGTCCTATTATACATTAGGAAACTCATTTACTAGATACCACTTACATGTAGAGGAGAGCATAAAAAACCAGTGAAAACCGTCCAATCGTTTGAAATCGAACCGCTCAGTCCGATAATCAAAGGGTTAAACAAAATAATCGATTTTGGTTTACTTTTCTAAACCGAATATGCAGGTTGGTCGATATGATTTGACTTTTTATGAACCGACTAAAATTGATTCTAACCGGAGACGTACAATCAATTTATTGTCACTTTAACCCCACCCAAATTACCATGTAGTACCTAGTTCTCATTCAACTCTAAATTGTAACCCCACTAACTTGATCTTCCAAGCTTTCTTGCTTCAGGTACAGAAAGAAAAACTGCAGAAAGGATCAAAAGACACACAAGATGAGCCATTGTAGGAATAAGAACGGAGAACCAAGGAGAGCAAAGGAGGCAAGTGATTTAGAAATGCATGAAGTAAACGAAGCTTCCACTATTTATGATGAACGAACCAGGCCAGCAGGAGGGCAAAACTATTTAAACCCTAAACTCCAAACCATCAATTGAATATTCTATGGTGCAAACCTACCGTATAAAGTGCACTATACAATCTATTCTACCTTTTTGCTGATACAGGTTTACCGCACAACAATGTATCACACATCTATACGTATATCATATGATAACTAGAATAACTCTCTGCGAAAATCATTTTCGAAAAAGAATTTTGTGGTATCATTAGCTTTGTCAACTTTATGAGCATAGTGGAATTGACACCAATTAATAGGTGCAAAGATGTCGCTGCTAAAATTTATCGTTTAAAAGAGTATTTAACCACTCTTGCACCCTCTTTCTGCGACCGTGATTGAAGTAGTAAATTCATCCTTATTATATTTTTTGAGCATTTTCTTTACATGTAGACAACATAAAGCCTGAAGGTGAATTTTTGGAACTTAAAAAAATAAGTTTTTGATGACAACAATGTCATAAAAAATTCTTTAATGCCGAAGCAAGGTTTGACACAGAAGGAATTAATGTATCTTTATGATGAAAATCACATGTAGCAAGCACCACAACCCAAATCATCGCGATAGAGATCTCAAATGCAGCAAATACGTCCCGCCACTGATTGTCGCCCCAAATGTACGAAAACCACATGCACCAGCTGCAATTCAACGATACATATTACTCTAGAATACATCTATCCAATATTCACGTGACATGAATATTTTTTGAAAAGACACGTCGATATTACTAAAGTAATCATCAAACACTACACGTGTATCCATATTCACACTATATGAATTTTTTTTTAACGCACTTTATGTTTCTTGTTCATTGGAGCTTGCTTGGATAGTAAGCTGCCTGAGAGTTTACAAAAAAAAGAACTACATGTCAGAGGTTTTTCCAGGTTAAGCATAGGAAGAATTTCTACAATTAATAAGCTAGGATCAAAAGAGGAGGCATAGCTAGGACCACGAATATTAAGGAAAGGAAAATGTGCCAATTTTATAGAGAATGCATGAAGATTGGACAAATTAAGTTTGCACAAACTAAAAGTTTTGACGTCTGTATCTATTTTCAAGTTCAGTTTGTCAACTAATATTGCTACTAAAATTTTTACATACAATTTTGCTAAAGCTTTTCAAGCTACGACATCTGCAAGGAGCCTTCAAAAAAATCCCTAATAACATAGTTGGACGCTGGTGTAACTTGCAACCTTCGCAAACTTACACCGCCAAGGGAAACCTCGTGCATTTTCTCTCAACGCCTACATAGCAGCATCGAAATCATCTCCACTCAACAAAATTGCTATGAACTTTTATCGATTGGTGACCATTCTTTATAACTTTCTTATTCAAGGGTTCTTTTCTTCCTTTGCGCGCCATGGATGTAAAGCCTTATCAATCACAACTTCCTTTTTCCTCTTTATATACCTCTTCGCATTTTATTTTATTTTCCTTAAACAACTAAATTACATACTTTAGGTATCAACTCTAATAATTTCCAAGAAATACTTTAGGTATCAATTTGCGAAATATTGGCCCACTAAGCACAATTTCCTCATTCCATTTGAAAATAAATGCTAAATTTTGTGCCCTAGTAATTCTTAAAGCCCAACCTTTTGTACCCATTAGTATCACGATAGGCTTGTCGATTATTTTTACACTTGCGCTTATCTCCTTTGCCTTTTTTCATTACAGACTTTACTTGAGAATTGCAGTTAGCTTCACCTAAGGTCTGTGGAAGTGACACGAAGCCAAACATTGAGCAATAAAACAAATATGTTTGTTTGAGATTGATTCTAAGAGGGATAAACTTGAATTAATATGGATTAAATCAAGTTGTTAGGCGTTTGATAAACATGAGACCGCATTATATTAGCTTTCTGAAACTAGAAAGCTGATTAAATCTTAATCTAAGGAAATGTGGATTACGAATTAATCCTTTTTTTCTAAAATGAAGTTTGACAAGTAAAGGACTAGAATATTTCTATTACTCACAAAGACCTTTGGCACATTTTTTATTTTTTTGTCGAATAGGAGAACTCGATGACACCTTATGGTGCACTACAACGTCTTTTTCCACCGTGACATGCCATGATTACTTAAATACATTTACTTTCATATTGCTATTTTACATCCGGTTAAACACCACCCATATATTAAAGCTAATTTTGCTATAAAAAAAATAAAACTAATTTTAAAAATTATTTCAGATTTAATCTGAAATTTGATATCGAATCGATCATACACCCCCATATATGGTGGTGAAGAAAAACTACACTTTGCAAACAACTTAGTGGAGGTCACCTCCTAGTGATTTCTTGTTCATGCTAGACAATTTGATGTTTGCCTTTTAATCCCGAAATTTCAACTCCAATAGTTACGCCTACCATAAACGTGTTGTGAAGTAAGAAGGAGTGTTTATTTTCACACCTTATATGCTATTCTGTACCTATATTTTGTCACTAAAAAGTACAATAATTTTTTTAGCGACATATATAAGAGGAAGTGAAAAGGCATCACGTGTGAATATAGTCTTTTCCTAGGGCAAAACAAGGCAAAGATAGGTGCTGAATCGGGGAGATGTATGTGGCGGATAGGTCCCCGACAATACAACAGTCCAGTCTTTCTTTTACCAAAAAAAAAACAAGGCAAAGGACAAGTGAGTGGCTGTGCAGGTTGGTTCCTAGGAACCCCACACCCCCCAAAATCGTCGGAAGACTCAAAATCCCACTGGCTTTTGTCCAAAACTGGTCGAAATATAAATATTCTTAAAAATGTAGTAAAATAGTTTTTGCTAAATGCCCTCCTGTTTATGCAATTTTTGGTTGCCCCTCAAAATCCAGCAATTATGCGTTTTTGCATGTACAATTTGATCAAACTTTTGATTCCCACATCTACATCGCTAGTGCATTCTCGTGTCTGCATTTTCGTGATAAACGTTCAAATGTAGACAGATGATATTCCACAATATTTTTGTGTTTTAGCAAAATATTGTTACAGTAATATATTAATCTTCGTCGCTTGCCCTTCACTTTTATAGCGAAAGATCAGAAAAAATTCCACCTCATACCATCGAAAATTGTTGCTTATTAAAGATTTTGAAGGATAAAAGTTAAATGTAAATTAGAAAGAGCGGAGTGCCAATGTCAATTGGTTCTCATCTTTTATGAATAAATCCTTTCTCATCTCTCTGAAAATGGTGGGGGTGGGGGTGTTTGTTGGTATTATAAACAAATGTAGGGGTCACAACTGATATTTACATTGAGGAGACAGATTTTTATAGTCAAAGGCACCTCCACGCATCTCTCGCGCTATATGCCCTGGAAGATTCCGCTCATTTTCATATTCGCCACTACTCTATTCCTTTGCCTGCCATCTCTGCTCATCAGATACCCATTTTGCAGAAAACAATTTCCCACAGAGGGCGCTTGTCAGAATTCACCTCTACCGATTGCAAGATGACGGTTTCTTCTGGTGAAAACGCAGCAGACAGGTGATTTTATGAATGAATGTATGTAAAAGTTTGGTGTAAATTGCTGCCTTCTTCTTGAAATGGATTTGGTTAATCAGAGATTTGATCTGGGTTAGCGTTGCTTTGTCATGGAATTACCTAGAAACCTTTCATTGGATTGCACTGCATTGAGTACTTTCATTCCCATGGGATGCATGTATGCTTCTGCTCATATCCTATATGTATCTGTGTTGCAAGAATTCTGTGCCATCGTGCGGGTTCAAACAATTTTGTTTTCTCTAAGATATGTGATTAACGAGAGAATGTTTATATCCACACCTCATTTTGTCGCTCTACCTCATTTGTCGCTAATATGTCATCTTGTCCATGAATAAGAAATAGATGTTTTAGTAACAAAGAGGCGTTATAAGCATAAGATGGTATGAAAATAGAGTTTCCTAGTAATTATTTCGATAATCACATATGAAATATTCCATGCAGCAATAGGTTGTACTCGATCTACGGTGCATATTTGACACAAGTTCCTCAGCGAAAGGAAAAATAGTAGAAGATGCTTTGTTAGTACATAGCAAGGAAACCGATCGCCTTAGGTAATTTATGGTTAAATTTTAATGACTTGATAAAACTGTCATTAACGATTTACTTCAAACGACGTCGTTGTGGAGGCTCCCTTAAACAACTTACACAGGGCCATGCCATGAATTTGTCATCCCCACAGAATGTATGTCATTTTGTTTTTTCAATAGGCGTCTAGGGATGCTCCCTCGTTGATCTATGAAACAATGGAGTTATAAGAACCTAGATTGCTGGTCGAAGTTCTGCTTATGGGAACCTAGATCACTGGTTCAAGTTCTGCCAATCGCTTGTGCATAATACGCAAACCTTTTTCTCCCATGCTTGTGTTTAAACTTTTCTTTTGAGGTGTCCAATCTTTTCAGCACATCATCATTTTCAATTGTAAACATTTGGGCACTCGGTGTAACTTTGCAACTGATTTGGTCGGCTGCTGGACGAAACCGGTTTTGACTGAAAACCTTTGACGAAATTTATATTCCTAAAATCCTGTGGAGTGTCTAATGGAAAAAACTGTTCTGCATTAGAATTTCATTTGCTACACTAAAAACTGAAAAGGGAAATGAAAAGAACACTGATTTGTGCCTTCATCTTGTGTGTAAGCAGCACACCTTCTCTTTCTGGACTTGCTCCTCTCGAGGCAGTACTATTTGACGTTGATGGAACGCTTTGTGATTCAGATCCCCTCCACTACTATGCTTTTCGTGAACTACTTCAAGAGGTAAGTTTTTGTTTGTTTGCATTGTCCATTACCTGGGAAGAAGGTTGTATTCAGGAGTCGGGTCTCCATCAAACCTTATTGCCGTAAAGTTCACATTGCGCTTCCTTACTGAATTTCAGTTTGATTCATATCACAATACTCACGTACATATTACCATAGCACATTTCAGTTCAAGGAACTTCATTGAGATGAAATGCTGCTAGTTTTACGATTATACTAAATGACAAGTGGGCCTCTCATGTGTTTGTATCTTGGATGAGATCCACGTCTTGTATATGAAGACTGTTTTGGGTGTTAACGATGCTGAGTTGGTAACAGATAGGCTTCAATGGTGGGGTTCCAATCACTGAGGATTTTTTTGTTGAGAATATTGCTGGGAAGCATAACGAAGACATTGCTACTCTCCTTTTCCCGGATGATCACCCAAGGGGTGTTAAGTTCCTGGAAGATAAGGAAGCCATGTTTAGGAGGTAAATCCATTTTTCTATTGCAATTCGTTTTCAGCTCACACCTTATGATATATGCTTGATGGTGACTGCAGATTCGCCAAGGAACAAGTGAAGCCTATAGATGGCATATACAAATTGAGGAAGTGGATAGAAGATCGTGGCTTGAAACGAGCTGCTGTTACCAATGCTCCCCGACTTAATGCTGAATTGATGATCTCAATTCTTGGGCTTTCTGATTTCTTTGATTATGTTGTTCTCGGGAGCGATTGTGACCGCGCCAAACCATTCCCAGATCCCTACTTGAAGGCCCTTGAACTACTCGGCGTGTCAAAGGATCACACTATCGTCTTTGAGGTCTGGCTGTATTTTTATTTGGAACTAATTTTTTGTTAGGTAGTTAACCGAAGTTCTGTATTTGATACACATGGCATCTGGGTTTTGTTAGGATTCTGTTTCTGGAATAAAAGCTGGTGTGGCAGCCGGGATGCCTGTCATTGGTTTGACAACCAGAAATCCTGAGCACCTGCTGATGCAAGCGAAGCCTACTTTTCTTATAAAGGATTATGAAGATCCAAAATTATGGGCAGCTTTGGAAGAGCTTGATAAGAAGGCAACAGGTTCAGCTTGAGTCATTTACCACAATTGCCATTTGAAGTAACATATTCTGTTCTATACCCAGAAACAGAGGAATAATTATGCCATTGAATCTCGATATTAAGCTATACTGAATCCCAGGATTTGTATGAGCCTCTTGTTACTAGAAATGCTGTAACGGACTACTGATTTATTAGTAGTACATTGTAACAGTAACCAGTCAAGTCTCTATATGAGCTACATGTTGGCTGTCCCAAGGAGTTGGCAAGATGGCCAGGATACAATCCTTCTTCAAACCCCCTCGCTTTTGATCTCTAATATGAATTTTAATAATGCTGTTTCCTACACCTTGATTTAGTTCTCTTACACTTGTACAGTTTCTTCTTCTTCTTCTTCTTCTTTTTTTTTTTTTTATGATTTTCCAGCTATAAGAAATTAACGAGGAAATAATTTTCAAGGTCATTTTATCCTGTTGATGATACATTAAACAAATTTTTAGCACCTTACAGGTTGAGATTCTTTTTTTTATAATTTATAAAACTTTAAGTAATATATATGATCGGAGTCGTAATTCATAGAGCAACTTCGGAAATGAAAAAGCAGATAGGATGACAATCCCATCCGATGTGAGCAAGATCAATCGTAATTCAACCTAAACCCGCCATGCCAAACTCCTGTACACATGTTCAAAAGAGAGAAGACCGGGAAAGGAAGAACAAAGCTTGTAAGTCTACATCAAGACAATCAATCATAGTGTTCAATCACTTCCCATGTAATATGGCCTGCCTAATGCGCCAAACTAAAAAGCCAGATCTAGTCTTCCAATTAACACAGTGAAATACATTCAGCATGTGCAAATAGGCTCATACAGATTGTGGCTACATATGGAGGGATATCTATGTCACCTGTCATCTGTGATAAAATTGGCTGATCAGTCAAACAGATAATAACTTGAGATGAATTACGTGATAAGAGGCCAAGTGAATAAGCTAGAGCAAGAACAAGCACGAATACAATATTAGTAATAAAAAGAGAGCGCGCGTCAAGGAACCAAATTTTACGTGTGCATCTATATGACAAAAGAAATTACTTTTGACTTTACGAACTATGAAAAATTAATAAAGCTTCGTCATCCCCCACTCCAAACATCATCCCATCCCCAATACAACTGCCCATCTCACGCACACAGACACACACACACCCCCAGCGAACCGCCACTTGTGCTGCTATCATCCCCCTCTTCGAACACCATCCCACCCCCGAACACCATTGCCGACTTCCCATCTCTCTCCCACCCCCTTCCCGCAACCCCCCGACCGGCCACACACACAAAGACACAGTGTCGACCAACTTTTACCAATCTCACAACAGAGATTCTGTCGGTGTGGTGGCGGTGAACTGGTGTGAGCAGTGGATTGTGAAACAATAAAGTAACCCTAGAGATGGGGTAAATAGGATTTTAAAACTACTTAATACGAATAACAATTAATCACAACTAACTTTGATAAACTATGATGAAAACTTAGATAACTCAAACAATAAGCCCCAAATACAATATCTCAAATAAGCAAGCTAACTAATCTGCAATAAGGTAATAATGTAAAGAGGGAAGAGTTTAGAAATACTTGACAATTGAGATTTAGATGGTTCAGCTCGAATTATCCTCAATCCTACGTCCACCCCTTCAAGGAAGTCATTTGAAAAGCTCTAGAATTCACTATAACGGTCTTCCTTATGGGTCAAGACTAAATCTCTTACAATCTCTTGATGTTATACTCACATCAAGAACAAGCTTTACAATCTCAAAGCTCCAAAGCTTGACAACCCAAGCTTTGATACATAAAACTTTAGACGAAATATTGTACAAAGATTAACTCAATAAGTTGATGAATACAAGTTTAAACTCCTGAATAAGAGAGATGAATGTGTTGATGACTTATCAAAGTGTATATCTCTTATATATAAGCTCACAATGAATGCTCTCTTAAATTTGATGAGAAAACATTAAGACTAAGAGAGATTGAAGAAAGTGCTTTGAGCTTCGAGTATTTGCAAAATAAGAAGACTTTGAATGCAAGAGATGAATCAAATCTATGCTCAAAATCAATTTATATTGGTGTGGGAATAAATGCAGTTGTTTAGAAGTAGGTAGGATATTAAATGTGCCAAAACGGTAAATGCAGGCGACTATGTTGCACATTGCGGTCGACTGTATTCTCAAAGTAACTGTTGAAAATTCAAATTTCACTTATGCAATCGACTGAATTCCTAATGCAATCGACTGAATTCCTAATGCAGTCGATTGTAATACTTTACTACCCAAGTTTGCGGTCGAATGTATTCTAATATGGTTGACTGTAAAACCTTATTGTCCGTCGACTGTATTCCTTAAATGCAGTTTTCCTATTTTTAAAAGATTGAAAATTTTATGCATGTAAGGGAAATCTATGGACAATTTCTTGCTTACAATCATCGATACGATCAACTCTCTATGTCCAGTTACAGTACAAAGAAATAAAAAGGTTTATAATCAATTTAAAGTATTTCGTTATGATGATCTTTGAAACATTTTGTTGAATATCTTTCATCGCTATTTAATCGTGTAGTTGTATGTTGCATGAGTATGAGATTCTACATAACGCTTCATGAACTCAATGCATATTAAACAACATAATCGTCAATGTTGATTATCATCAAAATCGAATATAATTCTGGATTAAATAGCCGTATGACTAACAAGTTAGTCGAGTAATTTCATTTTTCTATGAGGGGTATTAGCATCTTTTTAGTAATTTTGTTATCTCTGTGAACTGAGATCTAACAAAGTGTATCTTAGTATAATTTTAATAGATAAGAGGAGCGAAGTTTAATTAAGACAAATTTCAGCACTGACGAGTGTAATTAACCCCAGATAAAATATGATGCACCGGGTATCACCATACAAAACCCGAAATATACTCCATAAAAGAAAAGCGATTTATATTGTGAACCTTATACAATGGACATTAAGTAAACTAACTTACAATATGAATATTCATAAATTTGTGAGATGAGAATACAACATAATACTACCAAAGCATTCTAAACCTAAACTTCTATATTTGGGTCCCAAATGACTGTAGCGTTAATATAGGGTTGGCCGTTGTCCGGTCTTCTCCCGCAACAGAGATAGGCCAACACAGATACAAGGATTCCACATGCAATAGCAACAACAAGCAACAAACCTTTCCCAGTTATCAATTACTCTAAAAGCATAAACTGTTAGGAAATGGGTCCAAGAATGTTATTATGCTTAACACACTCTCTCACGCGCAAGCTTCTGATTGTACGTGAAGAGACAAATCAAAGTATACCATCACCAAGTGCACAAAGGGGCATCAGTCGCATCAAGACCGTTTACTTTGCCACGAAACCAATCTATGGCATTGGACGAGAGAATATCAAGAGGCCTTTGAGGACTTAAAGGGAACCATCATGATTGATCGGGCGATGGCCTTCCCGGATCATGCTAAGCCGGTCGAGGTACATATCGATGCTTCGGACTATGCCATGTCAAAGCCCCTTATCGGATTTGAACCGATGACTTACGCCTTACCATGGCGTTACTCTACCGCTGAGTTAAAAGGGCCGGTTTGATTCAATTCCCGAATGAGTCACTATGTGGATCAAATATATCTATGTACATATATTATATATAAGAACATGTAGTAAACTCATAATGACTTATTCTTGAATAATAATACAAGGTTAACCAGACAGACGGGTACGAGATGAGGTAGCAAAGTGACCGGCAAAGGTACCAGATCAATCGTTTCAGGACAAGCACTTGCGCTCTCTGGTTTATCCCAAAACATTTCATAGCTCCGAATAAGATGTTTCTACCGTTTTTTCCTACGCTGTTAGGATGTCACTTTGCCGATTCCATCGACTTCAATCTTTTCAATTAGGTACACTTCAGACCGAGCCAATCATCTAGAAATTTCTTTGGTTAGTCAACTCGTAGTCGATCTTCCTACCGAAAAAAGTGAGGATGGGCTAGCTGAATTAAAGAGTTAAATTGAGTGCAAATTGCACAATAGTAAATGGCGACCAAATATGCAAGCATGAAAAATTAAACCCAAAATCTTATGAAATCGCGGTTCTAATACCATGTTAAATTATCAATTATTTTTAAAATGAGACCAACAACAATATTGTCATGCTTAACATTGCGATTCCGAGAAAAAGCTTCTCATTCTTTTCTAAAGTATCTGTTGTATCAGCAGTCCACGATCAGGGCTGCTGCTAGGGCTCATGGTCTCGTCGTCATTCAAATAAACTCCATTACCATCATACAAGGGGTACACGATTGTTTGGACTGCGGGATCAAGCACGTTCTCCACTCCCTGAATAATGATTTGGCCGTCGTTCTACACATTCCACTCGGACCTATAAGTTTGAACCCGAGTGAAAACAAAGAATCCATGACCTCACTATCAAACTTTATGGGCACGACTGAAGCAGTTTAAAATGGTACGTACTCCTTGTTCCTAAAGAACTAATATGATCGTAATCTGACTTTGTAACTACATATCTGATGTGGGTGATTTGCTAGCAACATATTTTGGTTGGCTCTGCATCATGCCACCCAAAGTAGCTACTTGGCCTCGTACTCTTATACGTAATTATGCAACAGATTTTCAAGAGACTAATCACGTCACATTTTGCAGCATCTAAACTCAGAGGTTCCAAATAAACATTGAAAGCTAAACAAGGGGTGCATCAATTTCAGGTGCTCGGATGGTCTAATCTTCATCAGCACCGAACACAATAAAACGCTGAAAAAGGGAAGAAAAAAAAAGGGGAATTGCTATACAAAGATCCATCTCATCTTGCCCACAAAACTGAATCAATTTCATTCCTTGCAGCCTTGTGTAGCTCAAGCCTCCTCCCGCATTGCTCCCTCCTCTTCATTAGTACTGGATCTTCATCCAGTAACCTAGCCAGCTGCTGGCCCTATATGGTAAATTAAGCAATTGCATTAAGCAAACATTGTCATCACCCATAAAAGTTCTGAACTGAGGGGGAGAGAGAGAGAGATGAGTACCTCATTTTTGCCCACTTCTACATAGAAGTGATCAAGTAAAGACTGCTTTGCTTCACGAACTTGACAATAAACCACAGCCTTTGGAATGTTGTTTCTAAGCATCTCAGACACCATACTTACATAAGACGACACATTTGAAGCTATCCTCCGGAAGTGCCCCTCTGTATACCGATCTGCAGTGCGGGCAGCTGGATTTCCTCCTGCCTCTACCTCCTGTGGTAGTTTGCGGAAGAAATCTACAGTCAGATATGAGGATTCCATGTCCACCATCCGCAACACTGTCTTCTTACTATCATCACGGAACCTTTCCAATGCTTCATAGGCAGCTGCTGCTATGTCTGCTTGAAGAGTTGGAAAACGCTTCAACTCCTACATTCGAAGATATCAGTTCCCCTATTACCACAACGAACATTAATAACCCAAAAATTTTACAGCAAGATTTTAAACCTTCGTTTCTCCTATCGACTTTCTGACAAGCTCCTTCAAAGTGAAGTGGACCTGCAATAACAACAAATGGTTTTCAAGAGCAATTTCTGGGTTCATAGCCTTTGCTGAAAAACTGTACAGAGTTCTGTTATTTTTCCCATTAACACTATGCATAGTAACTTTCACAAGTAAATTCAACTCCTACTTTCCATTTGGATAGTCCATATGTTCCTTTTCCTTTGAGGCATTCTTTCGGCTTCTACAAAATAATTAAACAAGGGACTGACACCCCTCAATGTTTCTCATGAGATGGAATCTCTTATGCCACTCAGCAACAGCTGACCCTTTTCAGAAGAGAATATTTGAGCACAAATAAGCACTTACTGCGTCAACTGAAGCTTCAGCTGGGCCTCTGAAATAGTTAAGAGCACCTTCAATAAGGCGTCGATAGCCTTGCTCAGGTGCAATCAGATGGGGTTGATAGCCGTCTGCCTCTGAGACCACTTTCTTTACATTTTGCAGTGAAAGATGTCGATCAAGTGGAAGCTTTTTTAGAGCAACGGGAAGCTGATAGTCAAAAACGCCATAAATTCGATCTCCTCCAGGCCGCCTGAGAAATAAAAGTAGAAAAGTGAATTCGAAATGTTAGATTTATCGTCATGCATACTTTTCTCTTATGTCTTATTCCCTTTTTATGTAGTCAGGTACCAACAGATAAAAAGGAGAAAAAACCACCAAAAGCTGTGCTGAGTTTCAGCTACGCGTCAAACATATCTCCATATGATTCGACTTAACTACAAGTATGCAGAACTAACTGCAGTCACTGCTGACAAAAATCGACAAGAATTTCCACCTTCGTTTACTTGCAAACTGAATATAACTTGCGTAAAAATATACTGCAGCTTACTACTGCTTCCAACGAGTTGATGGCAGCAACAATTATGACATCAGAAAATGTTGACATCTTCTAGTTGTGGTAATGCTTGTATTTTGTGGGTGGACTGTTAGTGAGGTTGCAAAGCGGAGAGAAAAAGACTTTAACTTACCCTCCATCAAGATGCTCCTTAAATATCCTGTCAAATGCGCGGCAAAGCTCTAAGATGGTGTATAGTTGTGCCTGTAAACATAGATGATATGGTAAAAATTTGAACCTAAACCGCCTTAAGTGTATGCAGAGAATAGAAATTAAGTTCCTCACCCCTGAATCAACAGCAGCAGGTTTACCAAGGTGATTCAACTCCTCTTCAAGATCGTCAATGCTTTTGTTAATCAATGACATCATACCTGGTATGCGAGCCTTTATCACAGCCTCTAGTTGCTGAAACGATATCCAGATAATGTAACCAACCATTTCACACATAATTCTCTCAAGCCACGGATCATAAGAGAATTTAATGGTCTGTAAAATACAAATAGTACCTTCGACAGAAGTTTTGCAAGATATTCGGAACCCATTCTGCTGGCCAGATGAGCATAGTCAGGACTTGTGGCAAAGAACTCACGCTCCCTACCCCGTGCGGCAAGCATGTCAACATTCCTATTAATATCAGCCTGTGAACGGTTCACAACCCCGACCCAAGGATGTTGCAGCCGATAAGATCTTCCTTCAAGAACCTTTGGTATAACAGAAATCAATAAGTGGAACCACATATAGTTGTTATTAACAGTTTGATTGAGTAGTTAGTACAGTGCTGAGTGCATTTGCAAACTATGATAAAAGGGAAATCATTGTTGAGGAACCACAATTATATTGCACTGCAATATCTTATACAACTTTCTGTTTGTACAATTTCACCAGAGAAGAGGGTGCAACAAGCGACATAAGCGCAATTCTACTACCTTTGGAACCAGCACTTTGTATTTAAACCAACATTAATTTTTAGTGTTGACAAAGCCATTGAAGTTTCTACTTTACAGTTCAAACCCTAAAAGTCTTCCAAAACCAGAGACACCACAAAACCAAGTTCAGGCACTATTGTTCAGATTTCCCAAAGCTGTCCTAAATTGCACATTTCAAAAGGTCAAGTTCTAACATCCAAAGTTTATCCAGGATATGTTGCCCATATATACAAAGTCTTAGCATTGTCTTTTTGGTTAGAACATGTCCAAGATATGAATCCAAAAGTGCCAACAAGGGTGAGCATATGTAGAATTTCCTGCCACGAATTGCAGCCTTTTCATCACCACTTTATGAAGCTTTTTCTTTCTTCTATGTGGTAGATTTCAGACTGCGTTTGGCGCGCTAGATAGGATAGGCCAAAAGGATAGGATAAGGGAGGATTTCTTATCTAGTCGGACAAAGGAGGATAGGATTTAATTGTTTGATGCATTTGGTACGGATATCGGATTAGAAGCAGGATAGCTCTACTTTCCACCAAATTACGACCTCAACCACCCATAACCACCACCACACCACCCATAGCAACCCACAACCACCACGCACCGCTACCCACAACTACCACCGCTACTGACCCTTTACACAAATCAGAAAGCTCTCATTTGACAAACAGAATGGAATGAAACCCAAGATTACCCAGCAAAAACATAATGAAATGCAGCCATTGCGACTCATAAGAAACAATCAAGTATGCGCGCGTGTGTGTGTGCGCGTGCGCTTGAGAGAGAGAGAGAGAGAGATCTGACGAGAAACTGAAGAGAAAGGAAAATACATCGAAGACTCTCAATTGAACTTGTGTGTGTGTGTTGTGTATGGAGCTTGGTATGAGATTTGATTAAGGAAGGAAAATACAGAAGTATATATAGTGTGATTTGTTGTGTAAAGGGTGGTGGAATGGCACTAGGAGGTGGTGGTCAGTGGTTCTGCCGTTAGTGATGGTTCTGCCGCCGGTTCTGCAGCGGTTGATGGTGGTAGGAAGAGAGAGAAGAAGAGGAAGCTGTGGTTGATGGTCGGTGGTCTACTGCCGAAGGGTGCTGCTGCACCTGCTGTGTGGCAGTCTTGACCCATTTTTTATCCCCAAATGCCTGGATAAAAATAATACCCCCCCTCTCCCAGGCGCGGGGGTACGGAATTATTGCACTGAAGTGGAATAAAATCAGTCCGGCGGATAGCTTATCTGCCTCTTATATACAAAGCCAAACGCCAGATAGGATTATTCTTATCATATCTGGAGCCCTTATCCTGAGTGCCAAATGCAGCCTTAACTACTTGTTTATTGGATATTCAAAGCCGCGGCATATAATTTCAAAAGCCCCTCTCTTGCACTTTCAGCAATTCTAACCAAACTTTAATCAGAAAGCAAGAAAACATACATCTAATGCATTTGTTCCCCTGTCCATCAAATCAAGCTTCGTCAGCACACCAAATGTCCGCTCTCCTACATTGACAACATCCAACCCCATTTATTGATAACAAAAACCTGAAGTCTCAGTATTGCCATCAATTGACTGTTACTTGTTAAGTCAAGATTGAATGTAACGTGCCGAAATCACCTGTTGGATCAACTTCTCGAGCGAGCTTGATAGCATCCGAAGTTGCAACATCTTGGTTTGCCGGGGTTATGGCTAGAATAATGCAATTTGGCTGATAAACCAAAAACCACAAGCCATCAATTGATCAAAAAATTCTCGAATGAAAAGGTTCAACAATGAAAGCAGGTATGCTCCAACAAATTGCAGTACATGATCAAATGAAAATTGGTAGAACTTTTTATGTAGAAGTATACTGTTAACAATCTGTTTTGGGCTCAGAGATAATACGCCCATAAGCATTAACACTGTCTTATGGCGGTTCAACTCCTTGTACTTAAGATCAATGACTTAATGTAACTATGGAGTCTTTGGCAATTTTCCACAAGGAAGCTTTCATTACATAAAACTTATATGTTCATTCGTAACAGCATTTGAGCTAATTCTATTAGCATAAGCTTATCATGAGAAAAAATTAGTTGCAACAGGCATACTCGTTACTTTCTCCCTTTGTGCACTACTAATGAGAAGAAAGAAAAATCACAGAGATTCTTTCTCTTCTAAAGAAAATGGCTGTGCTTATAATACCTTATCCACATAAGAGCGAACCATATTCTCGATTTCACGAACGATACTCTCTGGCTGCCCCTCTGTCAACAATTGCCATATTATGCTTACAAAGAAACTTGAAGCACATACAGAATCAACTTAATTAGGGAAGAGAGTTTGGTGGGGCATACCTACAGCAACCTTCGTTAGACCAGGTAGATCTATCAATGTCAAGTTGACAACTGAGCAGCAGATAAAACATAAATACAGTAAAAAAAAAAACCATAAGGTAATAAGAGGACAACAGCATCAGAGTAACCATGTCAGAAAGCCATTATAAAACGAAGCATAAAACCAGTAGTATATATACAGACGGGAAACATATCCCTTTTGCATAAGGTCTCTCGTATCAAGAATGTGCCTTGGCATATTGCCATAAAATTATTATGTATAACCATGACAAATGAAGGCTCCCACCAGGCCAGAACCTCATGGGACCATATAAGAGCCTGGAAAATTACATAAGCAAGATACAGGTGTTCCTTGTGAGGTGCAGGACTGAAGGATAATAATTATGCCGATGTTCACATAACTCGTTGTCTGAGATTATGTTGCTGATCTAAATAGTTAACCTCGCGTCCTCGCATCAGAGAACTAAAGGATGACGAACTTTCTTCGAATGTTATGTAACATGAGAGAAGAAAAGAAGTTACCATTTGGAGAGTAGATACTGAGATTAATAGGTAGTGAAGAAATCTGATTTGTCTTCCCAGTCACTCTGTCAGTTTCTTCCTTGATTTCTCTCCGCACAATAGCTGCAAAGAAAGAAAAGTAAACGCAAAAACTTAATGGTTGATGACATGTGCAATAAAAGAAATAGACAACTATAGATAGTCGATTTCAGTAACATGGTTGATGACACGTGCAAGGTAATTTTGCAAAACAAATAACTTGGTATAGTCGTTAACATAGTAAACGTACATCAACAACAAGGTAAACTAAATCAATATATGTATATATGCATACAAGCACTATAACAAGTGCACGGGATCATGAAAGACGGACAAAAAAAAATCATGGCGCATTCCATATGAATAGGCAAATCCATAAATGAGGTCAACTCCAACAAGACAAAGGCTTATCTGAGCTGAGTTGTATATCTACCATGAAACAAAATTGGATGCTTAATATTACCTAACTTTCGGTGTAAAAGTTGGGATAACTTCCAACTCTTTCAAAACTAACCCTTTCTCAGAAGATATATCTGGAACAACATACAGGAGGATACAGAACAAGAACCAATATGATTAAAGCCGAAAAAGAAATACCGAAGAAACAAAGGATGGTAATCCACGAATTCAGTGAAGTCGAACTCAATTAATTTAAACAAGTTAAGCTAAACAAACTAGCTTCACCAGATTAAACATGAATTAAAAAAATGGTGGAAACAAACTGTGCATATTTTTGTCAAATAGAGAGAAAAATTATTGGAACAAACACTTGAAGATTATGAGAAATAACATACAGAAGTCTGTATATCTTTTATTCCCTGTATGAAGAAACTGTGCATACTCTTCTTGCCCCTGATCTGTCTTGTATAATTGCAATACCAAAGGCCTCCTTGTCACAATCCCTATCAGCATTACAAATTTGTGAAAAGCAAACACAGTCAGAATTGTATAAAAGCGTAATTTTACTTTGATTACTTTCTCTTTTATTATCTTACTGCAACATACAGTTCAACAAATATACAAATTGTGGAACTCCAGTCAAACAGCAATGCAGATCCACATTGTGTCCTGCTAAATATTTTATGATTTCACTTCTAAACTATCTTCATTCTACAAATTTATACTTCCTTACCAAGACACAGCATAAGCGAGTCCAGTCGCTTTTAAAAATCATATCAACCATAGAACTAGCTATAAAACTTCAAACTTTTTTCTCATTTCATTTTCTGGCATTCTCTTGCTATCTCAACAATACATCAACACAAACAACAACAATAGCATCACAATAGAAGTTATCAACACAAAGCCACAAATATATTTGCATCCTCTCTTTGCTTATGCCGTACTGAATATGTTATAGTTTCAGTTCTGAACTATTTTCGTTTTACAAATTTACACCTCCTGACCGACACAAGCCTTTATTGACTTCAGCTGTTCTAAGAAATCATATAAACCAAAAAACTAGCAATAAAACTTGAAACTTATTCCCATTTAATATTCCCACATTCTCTCACCATATAATCATAAACCAAAACAAATAACAACAGCAGCATCAAAATTGTTGTTATCAAGATAAAGCCACGTGTACGGATGCTTCTTCTCATCAACTCACGACCTTACTCGACTTCACTGGTTCCAAATCATCACATCAACGGAAAAAAAATGGTTTAAACTTCTTTTCACTCCAAATTTCAACACCTCTCGCCAAACATACAGCAATCAAAAACAATAGGAGCAGCAGCAAAAAAAAAGAGGGCAAAAGGGGCGATTTTCCTCACCTGATCCCCTCGGCAGAAAATCACGCCCTACCATGCTCTCCAGTACCGAAGACTTTCCAGAACTCTAGTAAGAAACAACAACAAATCAAAACAAACTAAAACATAAAAACTCGCGCCGCAACGTTCATCGACAAAAGACGGCTGCCAAAAGAACAGTGAACATTCTGCTATGCATGCATACAGGTGCAGGGGAAAGACAGGGAGAGAGAGAGAGAGAAACACCTGGCCTCCGACAACGACGATAGTCGGTAGGGAATCCCAGAGCGTCGGCAAGGAGCGGTCATCGCCGTAGTCACCGAGGACCGTGCACGCCTTCTGGATGCGGTTCACGAGGCCGATCACGCTCTCCATCGGCGAAAGGCCAACCCTAGGCGGCGGATTCCGGCGAAGCTTGACCAGAAGCAGCAGAAGGAAGGCGGTGAAGAGATATACACAGGGAGCAGTACAATCGTAGAAGTGGAATTCGAGTGCCAGTGTGTTTTCTGCGAAAGGCGGTTGCGGAGTGAAGGATTGCGTGGGTTGGCCTGAGGGCGTGGCGCGCCACGTGGGCGCTTTTTACGTGGTGCGTGGGGTCCGCCGGCTTTGAAAGTTTTTGAATAACTTTTCTTTTGGCGGGCTGGTTTCTTCTTTCAGGTGTTTTCTTTTTCCCTTTTAAGTGGGGTGCAAATTTTAGAAAATCGAAGACCGGATAATTCTAATTAATTAGTCTGAGTTGTGATTTAATTTTTTTTATGGTGATGATATTTGTTTTCTTTTATAGGGTCGAGAGATTTAATGCGAGTATTTCAAACTGATATTCAAATGAGCGATTTCATAAATTTATCGTACCATTTTTTAAAGAAGATTAACTAAATAAGATTGCATTAAAGTATTAGATTACGTGCGTATATTTTTGGCACTTTATCTAATCATCTAATTTTTTCGGCATTTTCACCACATTTATCTACTTTCAATTTCATTTTTCGCAAACATTTTTATAGGCCTTAAACTAAGGTTTTAGTAAATTTTGCTTAACTATAACCCAACATCGATATAAATTTGTTTTAAAAAGGGATTATATTTAGATTAAAATCTACTTTTGAAAAGCAATCAAAATGAGTGCTTCATGACAAATCTGAAGAATCCAAACATCATTATGAGAATCTAAACATTATTTTGGAAATAAGGCAATGCTTGTGCATCTGGCTAACCAAGCAACGCCTAAACTACATGATTACGAAGAATTTGAAGAACCCCCACTAGGAATTGTTGGCCTCTGGGGGCTAGTAAACCACCATTTTACATTGGTAATCACTTCACGAATGCATTTCATTTGCCACAGTAACGAGTTTATCTTATCTTAAAATGTGAATCCAATGTATTAGTTCTTTAACAGTATTATCAGTTCTTTTTGAGTACCTATAAATTCATCAACGTGTCAGTTAGCAAGCCAAGAGATGTGCGTCTAACTCCAAGACTTTTAACGTACTTGCAACGTCTAATAACCAAGGATAGGAGTATAGTTTAGTTAAGGACAGCCACAAACCACACTTTAGTAGGTGCAAACAATTTCATTTAACAAGCTAAAAGGAAGACATCAACACACAAAAGTCACAAAAAAATAAAACGAAGAAGAGAAAATCATATTAAGGGTCTCCATCAATCGTAATGAGACATTTAGTTCCCTTTTCACTTTCTTCTTCTATATGGTTCTCTAGTGCTCCTTATGTTTTGGGTGAGAAATTGGATGCAAACATTACAATTCTAGCAATCAAAGCTTTTTGTTTTACCTTCCTACGTTTGTAGGTGAATATCGCTTCCCACCACTAATATTCAAATTCACGTATAATCGTACTAACTTCTCACCTAATAATTTCTCACATTAGCATATCAAATGTAGTCTTCAACTTTTTATATTGCAGCAAAAGTCCAGAAGTATAGTCATCAGCAGAATTTCTTGCTCCCTCGTCCGCGCCCGAAAGGCTCTCCCTAGCTAGCAAGCTATAATAACGCCTATGTGAACTTTACATTTAATATTCAAGTCTGAGTCGTTATCTCTTATTGTTGTAGCTTAGCAGAGTCAGTATCTGCAGCAAAAGTCCAGAAGTATAGTTTTCATCATGATGAAAATGATTCTTTTTTTTTTTGGTACTTTACCATTTTCTGTTTTCGTTTTGGATAAAATTACTCAAATAGTAACAAAAAACTGAAAACACCTAAAACTTAACCCAATATAAGAAAAAATAGCTAAATTTTTTTTTTTTGTAAAAATGATAAAAGTACAGGAACGGATTTTTAAACTAAATATGAAAATCATGAAAATGAAAACAGAAAACATAAAACAAATATGGTAAGCGTACGGTTAAGCAAACTATTTTTCCTTCCACAGAATTAATATTCTTTGACTAAATGAAAACAATAATTTTCTTAGACTGAATTTGTTGCATATGAGCCTGACCAATTGTTGTTACCTGGTTACTAGCTAAATTCTCATGCTATGCACCAGAAGGGAGGTAATAAATTTTAAAACGGGAGAAGGGAAGTCATGAGGAGGGACGATTAGAGGTCATGGGTTTGGAAGTTACTTTTTGACCAATTATAGTTGAAAACTTATTTAGTTGTATTTAAGAAATAAAAATTTTCAAAAAAGATGGATTAGAGGTTTGGAAGGAAAAGACCTATAAACTGAATCCAAATACATGTAGTATGGATTGTTTGTGGATTCGGCCAAAAATGAGCAAGACAAACAAAATGATGATGTTAGTCACAAACAATCGTGGTGGCGGATCAAAACGGTCCATACTGACAGATACACAAAGTCTGAGGCCAATTAGCAAAAAAACTGAAAGGACTTTCTTTCAATTAATAAGTTACTAGTTTCTCACATTGCCAACAGAACCTTAATTCTTGTGCTATATATGAATACGTTTGCGCATCGTTAAGCACCTAGATGGTTGTTCTGGTTGTCAATGATGTGTTGACGTTAACATTTGAATTGCTAGACGCCCATCAGGCACCCTTTCCTCACCCATCCATCAGGGATGAGATTGCATTATCAAGCCTTTCAAGAATCGAAACCAGTGGGCATCTAGCATGATGCTCACCCACAATGGGCGAGCCAAAAACTCTTTTTCTTGCTCCCTCTCTCTCTCTTTTCTCGTTTCTCTTGAAACTGAGGATTTTTGTTCTCGGTGGAACTATCAGAATATAACATTTAGTGTGTTCTTAAGAAAGAGAAACAAAGAGGTCTGTCAGACCAATTTCGCATGAGCCAGAATTAGAAGCATTGTTGTCCCCTGGTTTTGCTTTTGGATTCTGCCGAAGATCTTCATTTTAAGATTGATTTGGAGGCAAGATCGAGTAGGAAACTTGAGTGGCTAAGTGAACACAACCTTTTGGGCGCCACCATGCTATCAAACTTGTATGATCTTCTCCTTAAGTCCAATGTCGGAGAAAAAACCAAGTGATGTTAGTCACAAAGAATTGTGGCGAGCAGAAGGATCATATCAGGAAATAATCAATTATGTTGCTAATTTTCTACATTGCCAGTATAACCTTGTTTGTTTTATAATAAAATGATATGTTCTCGTTTAGATGAGCACCTAGATGAGTGATCTAGTAAAAAATGATGTATTGACATCTGAATTGCTACACCTATTAGGTACGTTGCGCACTTTGTGCAGTATTGCCTCACCCATCCGTCAAGGAAGAGCTTGCATTACCATTGAAGGATCAAGAACCACGCTAATGTTAGCAACAGTGACATTTTCCCACCGACTAAATTTGGTAGACGTCTTGCATGCTGCTCACCCACCATGGGTGCCATTACCTTTTTCAGTAGCAATGGTTTCTGCCACGCTAATGGTAGCAGCAATGACATTTTCCCACCGAACAGTAGCCGACTCTGCTAAATAGCCGACGAATATTAGCATGCATGTTGCATGATTTCAAGAGCAGGTCTGCGTGCCCAAACAAACATGAATGGACACAAATTAGTAACACAAAATAATAAGTTCAAACTCGCTCTTACTCCCATGATTTTCCTCATCTATCATGGCTCGAAATCATGGGAACATGGTGGTGGGAGTAAGCTGAAGAGAAACTGTTCTCTGCTAGACGTACGTACACATCTTCAACTTGTTTGTTAACTCACCATTTTGTTTGACGCAAATGGGGAGTTGGTAGAATTTGTCTTCGCTAACTGCTTGTTGACTGAGCCCAATGCTGCAATCGAATCCGTAAACCAAAACTTTGCATCCACACTTTCTGTCGCTGAATTTGCAAATTCTAGTTGTTGTCCCTTCGTCCAAAGCATGAGCAAGAGCACAATTTACTGCCTTGAATCAGCAAATCAAGGACAAAAGTGTGGACGGACAAAGTTTTGGTTTATCATGCTTGTACATCTGGCTAACCAAGCAAGGCCTAAACTACGTGATTATGCAGAATTTGAAGAACCCCCTCTAGGAATTATTGGCCTCTAGGGACTAGTGAACCACCACTGTACATATGTAATCGCTCCATCTACGCACTTCATGTGCCACAATAACGAATTTATCTTATCTTAAAACGTGAATTCAATGTATTAGTTATCTATCAGCATTGCCGGTTCTTTTTTAGTACTTATAAATTCATCAGAATGCCACTTAGTAAGCCAAGAGATGTCCCTCTAACTCCAAGACTTTAGCGTACTTGCAACATCTAGTATCAAAGAATAAACGTGCGTTATAGCCAAGGACAGAGCCACAACTTTGCCATGATAGGTGCAAACAATTACCTGCTATTTTCACTTACCAAGCCAAAAAAAAAAAAGACATCAATGACACAAAAATCACAACAAAAAACAAGAAGAGAAAAATCATTTCAAGGATCCTCGTCAATGGTAACAAGAATTCTTTTGCCTTTTCACTTTCTTCTTCTATATAGTTCTCTAGCACTCCTTAAGTTTTGGGTGAGAAAGCGGATGCAAGCATTACAACCCTAGCAATCAAAGTTTTTAGTTTTACCTCGTGAATATAGCTTCCCACATCTTCTATGCAAATTCACATATAATCGTACTAACTTTTCACCTAATAATTTCCCATTTCAGCCGGTGTAGTCTTCAACTCTTTATACGGCAGCATAAGTACAGAAGTGTAGTCATCAGCAGAATTTCTTGCTCCCTCGGTTCTCGCCCGAAAGGCTCTCCCTAGCTAGCTAGCTAGCTATAACAACGCCTGTGTCAACTTTTTCTTGTACCTTAGAAAAGTCAGTGTCCCAACATTGAGAGTGAGCAAAGCTTTTTCTCCTTTTTTTCCTTCCACAGAACTGATATTCTTGACTACAAGAAAAGAAGAGTGTTCTTAGGCGGAATTTGTTGGATATTAGCCTGATTCATCGATGTTACCTGGTGATTGCTTTTGGAGTCTGCCAAAAAGGAAAGACAAACGAAGTGATGATGTTACTCACAAACAATCACCGCTGACTAAAAACATTCATGTTGACAAATACAGGAAGTCACCCAGACCAATTAGCAAAAAATTAAAATGGATTTTTTTCAATTAAAGTTACTAATTTCCCAAATTGCCAATAAAACCTTAGTTGTTGTGCTATATATTTTGTTCCAAATTGACGGATACAGAAGTCCCGGACCAGTTAACAAAGAACTAAAAAGAGCTTCCAATAAAGTTACTAATTTCCCACATTGCCAACAGAACCATAATTCTTATGCTATATAAAAAAAAGTTTGCAAATAGTTGAGCAACTTGATGGTTGATCTAGTCGTTAATGATGTGTTAACATATAATTTGCTAGACGCCCGGGTACCCTATCCTCACTCATCCGTCAAGGATGAAGTAGCATTATCAAGCATCCCAAGAACTAAAACCAGTGGGTGTCTACCATGATGCTCACCCACCATGGGCGAGCCAAATACTCTTTTTCTTGCTCAGTCTCTCTCTCTCTTTTCTTGTTTCTCTTGAAACTGAGAATTTTTGTTCTCGGTGGAACTATCAGAACATAACACTTAGTCTGTTCTAAAGCAAGAGAAAAGAAGAGTGCTGTTAGACCAAGCTCGCTACATGTGAGCCAGAATCAGAAGCATTGTCGTCCCCTGGTTTTGCTTTTGGATTTTGCCGAAGATCTTCGTTTTAAGATTGATTTGGAGGCAAGATCGAGTAGGAAACTTAAGAGTGGCTGTGTAGATACAACCTTTTGGCCGCCACCACGCTATCGAACTTGTATGATCTTCTCCTAGAGACCGACGCCAGAGAAAAAACCAAGTGATGTTAGTGGCAAATAACTGCGGCGAGCAAAATGGTCACATCAGGAAATAAGTCCCAGAACAGTTAGCGAGCACCAAAAGGAGTTTCTTTCGATTATGTTGTTAATTTCCCACATTGCAAATATAACCTTGTTTGTTTTATAATAAAATGATGTGTTCTCATTCAGATGAGCACCTAGATGAGTGATCTAGTCCAAAATGATGTATTGACATCTGAATTGCTAGACGCCTATCGGGTACCAGGCGCGCTTTGTGCAATGTTGCCTCAGCCATCCGTCAAGGATGAGCTAGCATTTAACTTCCAAGAAGCGACTAAATTTGATAGACGTCTAGAATGTTGCTCACCCACCATGGGTGTGCCATTACCTTTTTAATTCAGAAACCAGCCTGCCACGCTAATGATAGTAGCAATGGCATTCTCCACCATGGGCGAGCCAATGGCATTTCCTATGTTCTTAAGCAAGAGAAAAGGAATTTAGTATGTTCTTAGCTGGAATTAAACGGAATTCCTTTCAATTATGTTGGTAATTTTCCACATTGTCATTGTAACCTTGTTTATATTAAAATAAAATTATATATATTCATCAACATGCAACTTAGCAAGCCAACAGATGCGCCTCAACCTCAAGACTTCTAGCATATTTGCAACGTCTAGTAGTACTCAAGGATAACCGTACAGTTTTTGCGTCAGTATATACAAATAAATGCTACTTATTTTTCACTTAACAAGCAAAAATTAAGACATCAAACAAAAAAACACAACTGAAAACAAGAAGACAAACATCATCCTACGGATCTTCATCAATTGTTATGAGAATTTAATTCCCATTTCATTTTGTTCTTCTATATAGTTCTCTAGCGCTCCTTATGTTTTGAGTGAGAATCGGATGCGAGCATTACAACTCTAGCAATCAAAGTTTTTTGTTTTACCTTCCATCGTCATCGTCGTAGGTGAATATCGCTCCCACCACTATTATGCAAATTCACGTATAGTCGTACTAACTTCTCACCTAATAGTTTCTCACATCAGCCTATTAAGATGTAGTATTCAGTTCTTTATATGGCAACACAAGTCCAGAAGTGTAGTCATCAGCAGAATTTCTTGCTCCCTCGGTCCGCTCCCGAAAGGCTCTGCCTAGCTAGCTAGCTATAACAACGCCTCTGTGAACTTTACATTTAACATTCAAGTCTAAGCCGTTATCTCTTATTGTTGTAGCTTAGCAGAACCAGTGTCCCATCATTAAGGTTAAGCAAACTATTTTTCCTTCCACAGAATTAATATTCTTTGACTAAATGAAAAGAATAGTGTTCTTAGACTGAATTTGCTGCATGAGCCTAACCCATTATTGTTCTGGGGTATATCAAAGTTCAGTCTTCGATTCATATTTCGTCGACCAATCCTTCCTTCTTCGGCTTCTGGTAAATCAAAAGGTAATCTCTTGATTATGTTTTATCTAATTCACTTACTTAGCTCATGAGCTTATTATTCCATGTCGTAACAAGTTGATAGGATCCCCTTTTGTTACCTGGTAACTAGCTAAATTTCCGTGTTATGAACAGGAAAGAAGGTAATTAATTATTAAATGGAGAATGGAGGTCATGGGTTAGAACGGTTAGAGGTCAATGAGATTGGAGGTTACTTTCTGACCAATTATAGCTTATAACCTATTTAGTTGTATTTTAGAAATGAAAATTTTCAGAAGAAAAGGACTAGAGGTTTGGAAGGAAAAGACCTATCAATTGAATCCAAACACATATTGTATAGATTATTTGTGGATTCGGCTAACAAAAAGCAAGACAAACAAAGTGACGATGTAAGTCACAAACAATCGCGGCGGACCAAAACGGTCCATACTGACAGATACATGAAGTCCCAGACCAATTAGCAAAATAAACTGAAAGGACTTTCTTTCAATTAAAGTTACTAATTTCCCACATTGCCAAAAAAACCTTAATTCTTAAGCGATATATGAAAACGTTTGCAAATAGTCAGTCACCTAGATGGTTGATCTGGTCTTTAATGATGTGTTAACATTTAAACTGCTCGACACCCATCAGGTACCCTTTCCTCACCCATCCGTCAAGGATGAGGTAGCATTTTCAAGCCCTCAAGAACTGAAACCAGCGGGAGTCTAGCATGTTGCTCACCCACCATGGGCGAGCCAATTACTTTTTTTCTTGCTAGACCCTATCGGATACCTGGCGCACTTTGTGCAGTGCTGCCTCAGCCAAGGATGAGCTAGCATTAAACTTCAAGAAGCGACTAAATTTGGTAGACGTCTGGTATGTTGCTCACCCACCATGGGCGAGCCATTACCTTTTTAATTCAGAAACCAGCCTGCCAGGCTACGATAGTAGCAATGGCATTTTCCCACCAAAGAACATTGTGGGACGAAGTCACAAACCAGTGGTGGACCGCTGAGATAGCCGACGAATATGTGCATGTTGCATGATTTCAAGAGCAAAACGAGTTTAAACTCGCTATAACTCCAGTACAGTACCACATTGCATGATTTTTCTTCTCTGTTATGGCTCATAATCATGGGAAGATGGTGGCGGGAGTAAGCTGAAGAGAAACTGTTCTCTCTTCTTTACGTACACATCTTCAGCTTGTTTGATTTGATATCTCCATTTGCGTACCCAAAACGGGTAGAAGTAGAATTCGTCTTTGCTAACTGCTTGTTGAATGAGCCCAATGCACAGCAGTTGACGATAAATTTTAGTTCTTCCTTCATCCAAAGCAGGAGCACACTTGAATTTGCAAATTAACGACAAAAGAGCGGACATACGAAGTTTTGGTTTATCATGGTTCTCTTCCTGCCCTGAAATGAAAGAGAGAATCTAGACCGGTCATCGCCTCAAACGATCGTCACCAATGTGGGATCTATCAGGCCCTCATCCCAGTGAAGCAAGTCCGTGATTCTTTTCGATAAATAGTGAAAACATTTCGTTAGTGTAAAAAGTTTTAAAATAGTCGTTCGAGCCATTTAGTAGTTTATCAATATGAAGTAACTAAGATCTACATAAATTGAATTATGTGAAGTGCACATTAATGATACCCTGGCCACATTAATGATCTAGCCCTCGGCCGCTCCGCCCGATAGAAATATTGGATGTATTGAAGACAGTAGCATCAACGAAGACAAAGGTAACCAAGAAAATTCACAAGTGGTTTTTTCCTTCGAGGATGAACCAAGGCCAAAGAGGAGGTTTGGAATTAGTTTCGACAAGCAATTGACAGTGCACGAGCATGTACTTCCACATTCTCACTCTGTTACTAAAAAGTGTGTTAACAATCAAATATAAATCTTCTATAGGCAAATCAAGATGTAAAAAAGCATGGCGCGACATGGTAAAGGACCTTTTTAATTGGAGCTTGTTCTTTATATAACCACCCTTGTGGTGGTATCCTTCTAAAATAACATTGTGGCAGCACCAACTGCTTTCAAGTTAAGGAACTGACACTGAGTTTGCTAGCAGAAGTTCTGAAAGTTGTTTCGTCGCAGTACTTTTCTCCACAAACAGAACCCAAAAATTTATATTTCGACCATGAGCTGTAAGATTGGTTGATAAACGAACGATTTAGACCAAGCAAGCAGCACATAGAACTCAAATTTCAGTTACCTTCAAGGAACAGAGTTAACCAGAAAGACATGAAAACGAAACCAGATACTCATACGGAAGAGACTAAGGATCAACTCGGGACTACTTGGCCTGCTGCCTCCCCAGTTCCCATCTTCTGGCCATCACATCTTTTGAGAGACTGTAAATGCCTCTGTTGGCTTGCTCGATCCAAGAGTACATCTGCAGCAACGTATCATCTATCTCCTAAAGATCATTGTTCAGTACAAGGAAGTGAAAATATATTTTTGGCCTAATTACACCTATGTCCCTGAGGTTTGTGAGTAATTACACTCAAGGACACAGTTTCAAAATGTAACATTCCGTGACCAAAAATGTTTCAAATGTATCACCCGTGTCCATCCGTTAGGGTTCCATCCAAAAAATATACTGTTCATCATTTTGTATTTTAAAAATGACAATACTGCCCTTGTACAATATATTTTGAATAATTTTTATAAATTTTAAATTAGGATAACAAATCTTAATTCTTTAAGATTTTGAAACTCTAATTTGAAAATTAAGATTTTTAAATTAGAGTTTACAAACACTAATTCTCAAATTAATCCCTAATTTATGATCTTACATTCAGTTGCATGTCCATAAAATTCAACAATTTTCCAGTGAAGAAGACGGTCGGAGGACGACCATCCTCGTCGACCAGATCTAACCCGCGGCAAACCAGGCCACGGTTAAGACCAACCTCCGACGCTGTGGCGTTGCGCGGGGTTGGTTGAGGCCACGATTCAGATCTAACCCGTCGACCAAATCCACCGGTCGCCGGATGACGACCATCGTCGCCGACCACATCGGAAAAAATGGTTCTAGAACGACACAAGCAGATCTGGAATTTTACAACCACCACGACTTTGGGTTTCATCCTGTTTGACCACCACGGTTAAGGGAGGGGGTTGCGACGTTGCGACGAGGTTGGTTAAGGGAGGGGGTTGCGACGGGGTTGGGCGAGGAAGGGGGCTGCTGGCTGGCGGCGTCTAACAGAGGTGGCTGCCGAATGGGTGGGCGAAAGGAAGTCTTGGTGGCCAGGAAGGGGGAGGCAGATGGGGTGCGGCGCCAGGGAAGGGGAGGAAGAAGGGGCTGGTGGGTGACGGGGAAGGGGGAGGCAGGTGGGGTACGGCGCCGGGGAAGGGGAGGAAGAAGGGGCTGGTGGGTGACGGGGAAGGGGGATGCAGATGAGGGGTGGGGGGGGGGGGGTTAATAGTAAAGTAAAGATGAAATAAAGTCTTTTTTTTATTGAAGTTATGGCATTAAAAAAAAATAAGGTTCTAATTCAGGGGCAATACAGTCTTTTCATTAAAACCGTTAAGATTTTTAGAGTTCCGTGTGTCGATGGACATAAGTGTTACATTTTGAAACTTTGTGTCCTTGAGTGTAATTACCCCCAAACCTCAGGGACATAGGTGTAATTAACCCTATATTTTTCCATTCTTGCCTTCTCTACATATTTTAGTACACGTTCCATACTATACCAGTGTGACAAACATAAGTACATAACAATCACTTGTACTAGATTCTTTCTACAGATAATTTCTTCGTTCACTTGGGCAATAATTCTGATGAGAAAAGGACCCTGAAACTTATTAAGAATGTCTTTTGGACAAAAAAGGAACCTTTGCAGATGACGGGGTAACTTCCTAACAGAAAGAAACAGCCAGCAGCCGGTACAGCCGTACAGGATAGGCAATGCACAAGACATTTTTCATCAGCAAGCACATCCACCTGACTCAGGTTTGGACTGTGATGCACTCCCACTAGAAGACTTCAAATTCACATCAACCATGTCTTCTTGTTTCGTCGAAGAAAGCGTTTCCATCCCAGGTAATGCAGCAGCAATTTTTCGAAACAATGCCTGCAGCAAGTCATTTACCGGTTAGAGTATGTATATCAGACACGACAAATTTTCTTAAAAAAGAGTATGTACAATGATCCGGTAAATAAGATTTTCTTCTCGATTCTACGATAATTTTTATGAAAGCCTTTCGTGCTCTGAGTCATTATTTGGATTCTGATCCAGGAACACTACATCTAACAAAAAATTATATTCCACACCCCAAACAACAATTTCACATGCTGTAGTTATCCCTTTCATGAACATCATAGTGCACTCCCTACTTGAAGAAGTTTTTAGTTGTTTTGGAAAATGCCAAAAGCACAGCTATGATTAAAGGTCATGAAAAGTTTATGATCTCGTGTAATCCTGGGGCAGGCAAGAGCTCAGTCATTCTCACAGGTGATATTTAAAGTTACGCAACTGGCGCTTTGTGTGCAAAGAAGGGATCTGCATATGGCTGCATATACAAGCATGCATGCACATGTCTCTGTGTGTGACCGTGTGCATGTGTTTTTGAGAGAGAGAGAGATGACAACTACCTTGATATTGAAGCCTGCTTTGGCACTGGTTTCGATAAACATGACGCTCAGATCACGAGCTTTGGCCTCTCCTTCCTCTATGGAGACCTGCCTATTACATCCTCACAAGAAAACATGTGTCAAACAACAAGGCAATATCACGCTCTTCCAAACTTGCTACACGGTATTGGAAAGTTACATGCTATCAACATTTTTGGTCTTTTAGAACCAGTGTTTCGATCCGAGTCAAGAGATTCTTGTTTAACTCAAATTCATAAATTCATCTTCAGAATCCACCCTATGGTATTAGACCTATGGGTCTATTTCTGAGTGAATGTTGATCTTCACCTATACTCGTAACAGGCACACACCATAAGAAATAGTTGGGAAACCACTTGAAAGCACAAAATGGTATTTAGTGGAGAAGGTATCCACAAAAACCTTAAAAAAGGCGTGTGTCTTGAGGGAACCACCCGTCTTAAGATGCTCAGAAGAAATATAGGCAGTAAAAGTCCTTGGTGAAACCATGGACATGGTCCCCTATGCCTAGCCAGTAGCCCCACAGTGCTAAGTATGTTGGACAATATCGCTTTTCAAATGATAATACATCAGGCTACGTAGTCCTCTGGTAGATTTGGCCCGACTTTGCAACTCTGTCTAGCATTGCACCGACTTCAACAAAACCATTACATTTAATGCGTGGATTTTAGGAATGTTTCACATCTGACCTATCCCATCACTGTGTAGTCTGAGCACTATTCCGTATTTCACTACAATAGATGGATTCCAGGAGGAAATAACCTAGGAAAGTCAGTTTGCATGTAAAACTTCTGTCTGCGCAGAATGGGAACACAGCTTCGAGTTTATGGGAATAATAGCATGCAAATAAACTGGAGATGGGAACCATTACCTTTTATCCACAAGGTCAGTTTTGTTTCCAACCATGACAACGATAACATCACTGCCCCTCTCAGTGCGCACCTCCTCAATCCAGTTTGAAGAATTCAAAAAAGATTGCCGACCTAAATTACAGAGGCCAAGAGAATCAGAAGGAATCTGTCACATATGGCAGAATAAAAGCCACAATTGAAGTTGAAGACGAGGTCCTGTGAAAACATCCCAGTGATTAAAAAAAACTCGTTCAATTTTTTTAAAATTGACATATAAAGTAATGAGAATGATTATGAACATTACGCACGTATATACATACGTACATACTTATATATCTATATCAGAAGTATATATGTATAATGAATAGATGACAAAGGAACAGTGGGTGCAAAGAGAACTTCACGATTCCCGTACTTGCAACATCATATACAATTACAGCAACAGATGAATCCCTAATATAGCTGGGAATGAGACTCCTAAATCTTTCCTGTCCAGCTGTATCCCTGGAGCAATTCAGCATATCAATTAAATAATTCATATAACCTCTGCAAATGCTAGTACCACTAGAGAATATAGAAACAGTGGAAAGTACAGGATAATGGCACGGGAGCAAGTGTTTGGTCTTGGTGGTCCTGGTGCTCATCAAGGCAACTTAAGTTTTTGGCATCATTCAATGTGCCTTTCAAGCACTTGCCAGATGGATCGTATATTTCTGAGAAGCATGCACAAGGAGGTACTTGGATACACACATTTTGAGTGGCATGCCACCTTTACGGGCAACCGATAACTACTGATGCTGCAAACTGCTGCATTTCCCACATATAGCGGCGGTGTTAATAAAAATTGAACAGCAGGCAAAGGAAGGGTCGGGGTGCAAAGAGGAAGAGAGAGGGGGGGGGGGGGGGAGATTGCAGAATTATCTGAGATTCTCTGAGCCTGATTTGTTGATCACGAGGAAAAAAATCCAAAGCAAGATAGACGATTCTAGGGGGAAGGGAAGGAGAAGGAGATTTCAAAATTTTGAAACCAATGACTTAACACTTCCACACGTGATTAACACTATACAATTATATAGGACCCGTCAGATTTGATAGCTATCCAGTAATTATCACACTCAATCTCGTGTGACAATCATTACAAGCAAGCCTAAAGTGCATTAGCAACAGCAGAGCAACCTTTTAGGTAGAAAATAAGGCAAGGAAAAGCGTATTAAGTGTGCATTCAGACATTGTCAATATTTTAATCAAAAGGCCTCCGAAACTAAATTTCAGTGCACTTTCGCATGTTGCCAAGCTTCTTCAACCTTCAGGAGAAAAACAAAGCCTAAGACCACTCCTAGTGCGATTAAAAGTGGAATATATTAGGTCATCAGTGTTGCATATACGTTAACCATGACTGACATAAGTAAATATTACGACTAGAAAATCTTACCACAACTGGAGACGAACTGTTCGATCTTCAAGATACATGGTCTTTGATAAAAAGTCAATACCAATTGTAGCCTAATATCAATTTAAAGATTCACATTAGTTAGCTACAGGTATTAAGAAAACAAACATGCATCTACAAGACACAGCTTCCTGGAGTTGAAGTTTACAAAGCAGAGTGTGGAAATGTAATATGCATCTGGAACCCAAAAAAGTTGACTGCGACTAAAATACGACAGATTCAATACGTTAATAAAACCCATGTTACTTGCAGATCCCGTGGAAGTCTTCCATTAAGAATAGACTTGAATTGACTCTTGAGAGATAAGTCGTCAGAAGTGGAAAAAGGCGCGGATTCATTAACCCAAAAAGAATACCAAGAAAAATATTCATCGGAAAAACAGATGTCTTTGATAATACGCACAACTTGCATCATAATATAAACTTCATTTGCTAATATCCACTACATCTGTCGTAAAATGTTGAAGTAAATGTATTTGACATTGACTAGGATAAACCAATTCAGTATCCATATACATGAACCTACTGACAATGAATTACCCAAAACTCGAGTGCAATCACAAGAAAAACCACAAAAACTGTAAGAGAAACTTTCATCAGAGACGCAGTTATAACTGGGTTGCAAAAATGGAACTCAATTTGAAAGTATGACTCCAGATTATGTTGGAAATCACTCTAGGCACTTATCACGCATAAGCTCTTGATATTGTGAGGCATGACTTAAAGTAGGAACATATTTGTACATTCTTTGGCACTTTTCTCGCACCAATGCCCTTCTTTTCTGAAGAACTAAAAATCCCAGGGAAAAAGGGCGACCCAGTCCACGAGGCTTCCCCCATTTGCAGGTCTAGCGAGTAGCGAGGTTTGATATCGTAGCCTTACCCCCACTTTTGAGAAAAGGAAGTTTCCTCAATAATGCATAGAGGAATTAACCATGTAATATAAACTTAGGACATCAGATTTTCAAAGAAATCCATCAGGGAATCAGCAGAATGCATCCTACACCAAATAGTTGTTTAAAAAGTCACTCTTCTTTTTCTTTTTTCTTTTTTTTTTATTTTCCTTTTCTGTCTCCCCTACCAAAACATCTGTTCCTTTCAAAAGAATGTTGTTCCTCTTAAGCCATATACACCATCATGAGCCCAAATTAGTAGTACAACAAATGCCTACTCTTGGAAAGCACGGGTTTAAGAGGCACAAAGTTGATTAAGTTTATTGTCACTAAAATGCACGAGTCACGGCAAGCCTCGTGCAATAGGCCACCTTTCCTTGATGCACCCATCACCAGTGTGGCTAGGGGTTTTAATTTATCCCAATGTTCTAATGCCAGCAAGCAGGGTTGACAATCCATGCTACCTAAAAATTGCAACCCGTATCTCGAACCCATCTACATGTGAATCAAACTCTGAGCTTTGCACTAAACGGAACAGTCTTAGGTTGCTCAATATAAACCATGAGTGCAACTAGTGATCAAAAAGCATGTCAGCCAACGACTACTGCAGTTTGTAAACCAGAGTCAACATAGTTGCCTTCTCTGTACATCTATTAACTGATTTACGCAGCGCAATCATTGTAGTATCACATATCGGATGTGGGATATTAAGCATATTGGTCTTAAAACGGTATGCCAAGGAACTCATCGGTGCCTACTTTGACTAGCTCTTTAAAAGACACATTGTCTTGTAGTGGGCCGTGCACCGGTCGTTCCAATAGTTTACAGCACCAAATCACTATAAACAGCAAACTTCAAGGCCTACCCAATATAGATCTCGATCTAAAGCAAGCGCAAGGTAACTAAACACGCAATATAAGAAATTTTGTGATCCGAGAGTGGGGTGGTGTGGTGGTTACCTGATATGTGGTATCAAACTTATCATACATGAAGCGGGTGATGATGCTTGTTTTGCCCACGGATTGATCACCTAAGAACACCAGCTTGTATTTGGCCAGCGCTGAAACTGGTGCCATTGCTGCTTATTCTGAATCCAAACGCGGAACAGTTATAGTATGTTGTTTGATCTCTCTCCGTTTGATTAACGCAGTGGAGGAGAGGAATGAAGTGCGACGGCTGTCGTTTGACGTGCTTTTTGGAGGCAATAGATCCGATCGAGATTGACTAACTTTAGTTTGACACTGTCGGTAAATGTTAGCATGTCGGTAAATGTAAGATCAGAGTGCTGGTAACTTAAAAGAATTCGCCGCTCTATTATTATAAGTGCTAACGGTAAAGTCTAACGGTTATGTCGTCATTAAATAAGAAAAGAAGAGTAAATCAATTATAATGACGAGATGATAGAGTGTGAGAACTTTAAACACTTTCATCGCTCGAAACCACAATGGTTGTAGTCTAGAAAGGTTGAAGGAAGTTTGCTCTAATCCGAGTTGAGCATAAAACTGTCCAAACTTAATTCTAAACACATCCCGTGACGTACTTTTGATGCAAATCAAATACTCAATTTTGCAATGCACTATCGCCGTTGCTTAAATTTGACTTAGGTTGATGCACACAAATTTATCGTAATACCACTTCATCGCTTGATGCCCACTATTTGTTATATCATCACTTTATCGCTTGATAGGCAAAAAAATTGACAAAAAAAAAAAAATTAATTGAAAAACTATCATTTTAGTCCCTCAAATTATTTTTGTATTTTTTAAATAGCCTCTAAACTCTTATTTTGTTAGAATAGTCCTTGTACTTTGTTATGTCTCTGAATTGGTCCATTTGTCAGCTTTTTCATTAAAAATATTGAGGTAATATTATTCTTAAAATTATTTTCCTTGCTCCCCCTTTTTCCTTAACTCCTTTGAATTGGCAAACCACCACCACTACCAAATCGAACCTTTCCAAAACTTACTTGTTGATTGCTTCGTTGTTGCCTTTACGCCATCACCCCGACTGTCACATCAACCCCATCCCCCCTCCATATATGTATTAGAATGATATGGACATCGACGACTATACAGTAGCCAGCGATGGGTGGTGGCTAGTAGCATATCTAAGTGATGGGTAGTAATGGTTAGCAGATTTGACAATCACAAGACGCAGTGGTGATGGTGGCGCAGGATAGACAGGGTGGCAATGGCAATGGTGTTGAGGATGGTGACCACTATGAGCACTGGTGGTAGGTGGGGGCATTGGTAGTAGTAAAATGGCGGAATTAAAGGGGCGACCAGACGGTGATGGTTGTGGATAGTGGTGGTATGTGGGATGACAGGTGGCGATGAGGAATATTGGTGGATTGATGATGGGGTGTTAGTGGGTCAACGACAGCATGAGCAAGAGGAAAAAAAAGAACAGATAAGAAAATAAGAATAAGAAGAAAATAATTTTATTGTCAAAATTCATTTCAAAACTTTAACAGAAAGTTGTCATTGGTCTGTTTGAAAACTGGTTGGTTTTCAGTTTTTTCTTCAGTTTTGTAAAGTGGAGAAAATAAACGCGTTTGGTACACAATTTTCGTTTTTTTTCCTTCAGTTTTGAAAACCAATTTTTAAACACATGACTGTTTTTTAAAACTCCCATTTTAGAGTTTTGAGTTTCCAGTTTTAGTTCCTTTTTTTCTCAGGTAAGCTTTTTGGGAACCCGTACCCGCGCGGGTAAATCATCAAATTCTGATTGATTATTTTTGAGTTAATTACGCGGTTGACCACTGTATTATTAGGCAAATTTCACTTTAACCACTGAATTTTGATTTGTGTCAAAGTGACCACTGAACTTTGATTTGTGTCAAAGTGACCACTGGACTCTTTAATTTGTTCAATTAAGTCATTCTGTTAGGTTCAGTTAACAAAAGGTCCGTTAAATCATTTAATTTAAGGGCAAATTCGTCAGTCTCTATTCTTTTTTTTCTTCCTCTTCTTCTTCCTCCTCCTCCTCCTCTTCTTTTTCATTCCGGCGCAACCTCCATTTCCTCTGAAGATTGTCTTCTGGTTCTCGTTGGCGGATCTCTTCAACCTCCCTTCAATCTGAGTCAAACTCAAACACATTGTTGAATCGCAACCCAAATCTGAAGTCAAACCACGTTTTACCGCACGAAGGAGTTTGATGAGAGAGATGCCGTCGGAGATTGAGGAGGTCGAGCCGATCGATGGGGATTCCTCCTCCGCCACGGCGGGGTGACTGTTGGCGGGAGTGTGGTGGCCCATCGGCGACAGATCTGGTGGCTTTTTACGGTGGGAGTGTGGTGGCTGTCGGTGGGAGTGTGGTGGCCCATCGGTAACATATCTGGTGGCTTTGGGCACCGGTGTTCTGGTCGTTAGTTATTCGGTCGGTATTGGTGCTGGCGGTGGTGTTGACCAACCAACCGAATCGTCGGTCGGCGTTGGTGTTGCGGTGGGCGGTTGGTGGCTGTTCCGTGGTGGCGGGGTGGACCAGTGGTCGTTGTAGTGACGGCAGTTGGTCGATGGTCGTCACTTCATGTCAATTGGCGTGGGATTGGCCGGTGATCCACGACTAACCGGCGACGATGAAGGAGGCGGTGCAGAAAAGAGTCCATCGGAATTTCACAGACATGGAATAAGAAAGGAGAAGAAGAAAAAGAGGGAGGAAGAGAGAAAAATAAATTTATTGAGTGACGAATTTGCCCCGAAATTAAATGACTTAACGGACTTAGATTTGACGGAACCTAACAGAGTGACTTAATTGAGAGCAATTGAAGAGTCCAGTGGTCACTTTGACACAAATCAAAGTTCAGTGGTCAAAGTGAAATTTGCCTAATAGTACAGTGGTCAATCGCGTAATTAACTCTTATTTTTTATATAAACATACTTTAATTACCTACTGATTACACATATCTTAACCTCCAACAATCAAATACTTCATTGTTTCTCCATCAAAATTCATTACACAAAAATCTGAACATCTTTCCATCAAAAAAAAAAAAACAATTTGAACATTTTTGAATAATAATAATTAAAAAAAAAATCTGCACATCGACGACAACACACGACATCCATCAAGATCCATCGACTGAAAGTCTACCCAACAACCGCAAGCGACGAAGTGATGGTTAGCGATGGTGGCGACGGGGCTACGGTGTGATCGATCGGTGGCGACAGGGGCACGGAGTGACCGATTGGTCGCGGCGATGTGATGGAGTGACCGACCAGTGGCGACGGAGATGCGGTAGATCGAGTGACTGACCGACGTGGCGCCGTGGGTGGAGTAGGGTGGTCGTGATTTGGTAGATCTGTGAGAAAGAGAGAGACTTGAGAGAGGGAACCTGTGAAAACTGAGAAGGGATCTGTGAGGGAGAGTGGATGAGAGGCAGGGGCCGGCGGAAACAAGTGAGGAAAGGAGAGAATGAGGTGTTTTAACCCTAAAATTATATATATAGGCATATAACTGGGTAAACCCGGTAACCGACCCGAAATTACCCGAATTTTACGGGTCGGTTCGGGTACGGGTCTGTTTTCAGCGGGTCTTCTAAATATGTACCCGTACCTGGGTTTTTTGCACGGGTACGGGTAGACCCGCGGGGCCGGATCAATTTTTGCCAGGTTTAGCCACGCCCCACCACCAAAGAAAAAACTCAAAATAAAAACTAGGTAATCAAACACCAATTTATTTTTATAAAAATTAAACTGATTTTAATTTTTTTGGAAACAAAAAACCAAAACTGTAAGTGATTTTAAACATTACCTAAAATAAAAAGAGTGAATAGTCTGAGGACTTAAACAACAAAAGCAGGAGATAAAACAGGGGTATAGTTTGAAAATTACAGTATTATTACAGATATATAATATAATAATAATAACAAAAGAAAGGGTACGAAATGTAATAGGGTACAAAGAAGGGTTTAAGTTTAATCCCCAAAACGGAAGGGTTTTAACAATGCTTCAACTGGATTCCGCCAATTTTTTCCTCCATTTGGCAAAGGCGCCTCACTGAATTCATCTATCCTGTAAGCCTTGAAATCTCGTTGTTTATTGATTGTTCCCTTTCTTCTCATAGTTAAATTACAATTAATTTAGTTCACAGTTCCTTCAAAATCTCACCCAGAAAAATGAAATGAGTTTGGCTGAGTTTCCACTTCTCAAATGCATCGCCGCCTCGCCGTTATCGGCCACCAATTACTCAAAGAACCTATATACTCTTCACTCACCAACACTATATCACACACCCATTTGAATTACTTAAACCCTAGAACAAATGGGTCCAAATTATTTAGAGCATTCATCTTCACTTCAACCCACCAACGACGGGTTGCGGATCCTAACGACCCGTCCACCTTGATGAAGGAGGACGGTGTTGCTGTGTGTTCCCAAATGTGGATTGAAAATTTCAAAGAACCCGAAAGAACCGTGACCCAGTTGGCCCATTATCTTAGGAGATTCGAATTGTGGGTGTTGGCTTATCAAAAGGTGTGTGCTGACGAGACGGGTGCGTATGTGCCGCGTAGTGCAGTGCAACGGTCAGCGTTGGAGGACTTGCTGGCTCTTAGGAATGCTGTTCTTGATGGTAGGTTTAAGTGGGGCGCTAGGTTGGAGTTTTTCATTAAGTCTCAAAAGGACAAGACAGAATACGAGTCCTTGTCCAAGAGGAAGATTAGGGCTATATTGACGACCACGCAGCCGCCTGCATTTCAGGACCGGATTGTTCAGGAGGTTTTGTTTATGATATTGGAGCCAATTTATGAGTCTCGGTTTTCGCAGAAGTCGTTTGCGTTTAGGCCTGGACGGACGGCGCACACTGTGTTGAGGGTTATTAGAAGGAGCTTTGCAGGTTACTTGTGGTACATAAAGGGGGATGTGAGTACGATCTTGGATGGGATGAAGGCTGGGATGATCATAGGTGCTTTAATGAGGGATGTTAGAGATAAGATGGTGGTTGATTTGGTGAAGGCAGCATTGGTTACGCCTGTGATCATGAGCCAGGTTGAAGAGAAGAAGAAGAAGGTGAAGCGGAAGTATCAAAAGAAGAAAGTTTTAGCAGACGATGAACCGAAGCCTGATCCATATTGGTTAGACTCATTCTTCGGGTTTGCCCCAGAGGAGGCTGAAAAAGTTCCTTCTTGGGGTCATTGTGGTATCCTAAGTCCCCTTTTGGCTAACATATGTCTTGATGAACTGGACCGCTGGATGGAAGGCAAGATCAAAGAATACTATTGTCCCTCAAAAAGCGATGTCATATGGAATAGTCCAGAGGGGGAAGTCGAACAGGGAAATACATCTTGGCCGGAATTTGTTCCGACAAGTGGGCCAGATAAAACGAGGAAGATTGACTATGTCCGTTTTGGTGGTCACATATTGATTGGAGTTAGGGGACCTAGGGCTGATGCAGCAACTTTGAGGAAACAGTTGATTGAATTTTGTGATAAAACATATATGCTCAAGCTTGACAACGAGAGCCTTCCTATCGAACATATAACTAAGGGCATAATGTTTCTTGACCATGTTTTGTGCCGTAGAGTTGTGTATCCTACTCTTCGCTACACCGCTACTGGTGGGAAAATCATCAGCGAGAAGGGTGTGGGCACTCTGTTGTCGGTTACGGCAAGCCTGAAACAGTGCATTAAGCAGTTTAGAAAGTTGAGCTATCTTAAGGGGGATAGAGATCCAGACCCGCAGCCTTGTTTCAGAATGTTCCATGCCACTCAAGCTCACACAAATGCACAAATGAATAAGTTTTTGTCAACGATGGTCGAGTGGTATAGATATGCTGACAATAGGAAGAAAATTGTTAATTTCTGTTCTTACATCATCAGAGGTTCACTTGCGAAGCTCTATGCTGCAAAATACAAGCTTCGTTCACGAGCAAAGGTGTACAAGATAGGTGCCAGGAATCTGAGTCGGCCTTTGAAGGAGAAAAAAGGACAGTCCCCAGAGTTCCAAAATTTGTTGAGAATGGGTCTTGCGGAGTCAATTGATGGGCTTCAGTATACTCGTATGTCTCTTGTGCCAGAGACTGATTACACTCCACTTCCAACTGGTTGGAGGCCTGATCACGAGAAAGCATTGCTCGAATATATAAGGCTTTACGATCCAAAAACTGTAGAGGAGCAAAGAAGCTGCCTAAAAGAACAAGGTCTTATTTCGCCTCAGGACCACATTTCAATGCTTGTTTGGAACTACAAAAGAAATGCAATTGGAGTAGATCAGCATTCCACAACCCTTAGTGGTGGGAATAACATGGGAAAAGAATTATTGCTTGGTTCGAATGAGGGAAACAATGATCTGAAAACCGGAGACCAGGAAGACAGTCAAGAAAAATTACATGCAGCACAAAGTATAGGATAAGTTCCTTACTTTGTACTATTGAAGGCAAAACAGCCCTCTCCCCCACCTTGCAGGCAGGTCTATCCCCAGGTTAGAGAAGATGAAACAGATCTATTGTACTTTGCAGTAATACATTTACGCGTCTTATAGCCGATCTTGTATAAAGTATGGTGTACAATTTTGATGCATTTACTAATATTTAGATCTTCATTGGCTGCAAGTTACAGTCACCAGATATGACCCGCCTATTTTCATTTTTGATCTTGCCAGTTAAGACAAAGATTCTTTCTCCTCAAGTCCCATCTTAATGTGGTAAAAGTTGTAGGAAGTAAATAATGCCTGTCTGAATAGTGTTTGGCTGCAGTTTTCATGGTATTAAGTCATAGCAAATCAACTTCCTTGTTCTATGTAAGTCATTCTTTGTCCATCATCGTTAGTGTAAATGGGTCCTACTGAGTGAAAATCCCAGAGTGCCTATTATGCGGAACTTTCAAGGACAAGCAGTAAAGGAAGTACCTACAATATGAATGTCCACCATCATTTACGTGGGCAAATGACTTGGTGGTGAGTACCATTTTACACTGCAGTTTGCAGTTCATGGCATAGAGTTAATTTTCACCGGGTTGATAGTTGTTACCTAATAACTGTTCCTGAATATCGCTTTCTCACTTGTTGCGACTAATTTAGCAGCTATAGTCTCTTCACTCTCTTGGTAGTTGCTAGAAATACCTGCTATAGAACCTCACTTTCATTGTACATAGTATGGGGGGTTGGTAAACACCTCTATTTATGTAGCCTCCACAATAAATACAAGTCAGAGCTAGCTTGCTTTGAGACTGTACCGAGTGGTTGCCTTGTTGAGACTAATGTCTGATTCGGCCTAAGAAAGCCATTTAGAGGAAGACTGTACCATGTTGCGTCTACCCAATACAAAAAGGAAAAGCGGGTTCTAGAAAAACAAGTCAAGTTAAACAGAAGCCATTCAGACCATTACTGTTTCCAGTCACCTGAAGAAGTGATGGTAATTTTAACTGCTATTATCAAATCAGTAAAGCAGATGAGACTGACCACTCTGAAAGCAGCAAGGTCTTGGAAATTAAGTTTGGGTAGATACTAGGTGAAGTCTATCTAGCATATGTGAAGATGGGTACATCAACGCAGTAGATTCATAAAAACTAGCGCAGAAGTGTTTGTATTTCGTTAGTATGCCCATTTGTTTGTGAAGATATGTCTACAACATAGTCATGCTCATGTGACATGATGGCTTCATCTCTACATTTTGCACATTATTGTAGTCACTCTTTTAGTTACTTTTTATGAACCACTGGACTTAAAGCATTCAAGGAGTCTCCGTCATTGTGTGAGTGAGTGGTCAAGAAGTGTGGGGCAGGCAAACTGAGGGAGATATCAATCTCGGGAATTCTATCGGAATTGTAGATGCGCCCAAAAATGTGTCAAGCATGTATTTTTTGTCAAGCATGTATTCAAGTGTCCCAAAAATGTCTCCATGTAGTTGTTCATGCTTATGCTTGCTATGGTGGAAATTCTTCTTGCTAGATCTGCGGTTTGGTGATGGGGTCTCTCTCCAAGATATTTCCTGTGATATATATGTTGATGTTGAGATTTTGCTTATGACATTGCTAAAAAGCAGATTCTGCTTAAATCTTAATCAGTTTTCAAAATCTGATTTAATCAAAATCAGTTTACTGTTTGGCCGGCAAAAGTAGTTGTTAATTAGATTAAATTTATAAAAAGTGTTTGGATAAAAAGTACTTAAATCAGTTTCACTATAACAAAATGACCATAGAGGGCATTCAATAAATAATTTTTATAATATCCATGCAACGTTAACATAACTTTTATTCGTAAATAATTATAACGCCCAAATAAATTATGAAAATAGCTATTTTCACGTCCTACAAAAATTGTTACTTTTTATTTTAAATTTAAAAACATAAACAATCTCACGATATTGCTTATAGTACGATAACATCCCAAAATTACGAATAAAGTTTATCTTGCACAAAAAAATAATAATTTATCTAGCATAAATTGTATCACAGATACCATCATGAACATTAGTATGAAAAAGAGGTTAGCAGAGAAGAGATAAACTCCAGCAATTATCTAATTAATTAAGGGGTATGAGAGGTCTTTTTGTAAAAAAATATAGGGATAAGACGGTAAATTACATGGTCAAACCTGATTATGGAAAAAGTGATTATTTCATAATCCTCACTTTTGAGGATTATGGATTAAATCAGTTTTTAGCTTTTGGAGATGGATTAAATCTGTTAATCTCTTTTGCCAAACACCCACAAACCTGATTTAATCTAAATTAAATCAGGTTTGACCAAGATTTAATCAATCCCAAACACCCTCTAAATATTGTGGTTCATTTCATTTAAGTGAGGTGATCTATTTTGCACGCTAAAACGAGTCATTCGCTGACAGGAATTGCAGCAATTTGGAATGTGTGGTTGCTTATTTCTTGTTTCTGTTTCCAGTGTTTCTGTTATTTGTCTTCTCTGTAGCTTGTGAACTTGCTCGAGACGATACTGCTACATCCGTATTTGAGGCTATGAAATATGCAAAAACTCTTGTAGGCTCCTGTGGTAAGTCTCCATATTTTCTGTGGTGGATCAAACTGGATTTTGATGTCGCTGTCAGAGTGTCAGAAAGTTCAGATTTTTCACCTTCCACAACATGCCGAGCCTCATACAACTGCAACGAATTTCATATTCTCATGCATCTTTATGGTTTACCGTGGTTGTTGCTCATGTTATTCAAGGCTTTGCTATTACTGACTGCCCTACCATGGCTATTGAGTTGGGTTGACCGAATGGAACTGAATTTATAGATTTAGCAGTAGCCGGTAGCGCATGATGCTCCAATTGTGTTCTCTTGTGCACCTTGTTTGATCCCAGTAAAGGGGCAGGGGATCCTTTAATGTAATAATGACTGAGCATTTGACAAAGATAAGAATATGGCTTGTGCTCAAGCGTTCTTATCATAACCTTAATGCGTATGGCACATCGTTGGTGTGGGACAATATGAAGCAATGCCAATGTCAATATGCGTTAAATGTTGCGATGCCGAAGAAGATGCAAGAAAGACCGACAGAATCTTCTTTGAGTTCTTAAACTTTAATGCTTCATTGCTGGGCAAATGGCTTAGGAGATTCATGGTTGAGGAGGGGGCTTTGTGGAGAAGGTTGATTGCGGGTACTTTTCGGGTTCTACAGCTTGGTTGGTGGCCTAGAGTGGCGGAGTTTGAGTCTTTGTAAACCCATGATTTACTTTTGGCATGACATTTGGTGTGGGAATGAAGATTTGAGAACAGCTTCCTGCTTTTATACAACATTTTGCTGTAGCCATGAACTCCACCATTGTTGATTCTTTGGTTTTCCAACAGCGGAGTAGCTGCCTGAATTTCGATTTACAGAAGAAGCCTGCAAGATTAGGAATAAGATTTGGTGGCTCATCTTTTTGTTAGACTTTATTTGGGATGCTTTCTACTAAAGATTTCCCCCCATTCCCTTGAAAGGCCATTTGGTGTACCGGAGCCCTTTAAACGGGTGGATCTTTTGTTGGAAACTTTTCATAAATGGACACTTGGACATTAAAGTGTACATTACAATAAGTACAAACAAGAATCAAGTCATCTCATCAAATACTTAAGAGACAAGAATCAAGTCATTTCAGCAAATGATTACAGATATCTAAGGGCTAAAAGTTGAAATTTTTTAAGGAAGTTCCTAGTGTCCAGACCCTTGAAAGTTGAAATGATGAATCAAGCTCACATTCCTTAGCGGAGGAAAAGGGAGCGTGTTTTTATATGCCCATTTAATGGTTTTATTGTTCTAGCAAAACAAAGTGAGCACGAACGCGCACTCGGGCCTGGGCCTGGGCCAGCCTAAAGGCGCATTGGTACTTTAGGTGCACTTTACACTTATGTGCGTGTGACTGTTGGGTGATTAACATTAATTAATTGTTTGCAGCAGTTCATTAGAGACTTTGGTGACCGATAAACAGTCTACCAAACAATAGCTGTTTTAAGAATGGAACGTTCGTGTTCGACTCAGGCATTCTGTGTACGTTCAACAATTATTTTTTCAATATACTTGGAAAGCTTCTTTAAATGCAACCTTGACAGGTCATAACTTGAGAAAAATAAAGATCTTTGTCACTTGGTGCTGAATGCGCAATTTTAAGCTGCACCTCTTGATTACTCTTCTTGTTGTTGGGTGAACATAATAATTTTTAGAATGTGTGTTCTCGTGTCACTTTTGGCTAATTTTGTGAGTTGCATGTCTAGTTAGTTGTCACTGCATGTCTAGTTAGTTGTTACTCTTCTGTGTCTAACAAAACATTTGGCTTCGTTGCTTTGTCTCGTATTTTCTTGCATAGATATTATCTATACATAGATAAGATCATTGATTTTCATAGTCTCGTTTAGAAAGTACACTTGAATTTTAAAACATAGTAGTAAAGAAAAAAGGACTCAGATCGCGGACAATTGAATGCGACCTGGTGCAACTAATGGCGAAGATTATAAAGCTCACCGCTCCAACCAAAGGTAGTTTTTGTACATTCCAATCGTCCAGTCATGCTAGGGGATTGTAATTCGTTAATATGAGATTGTAATTCGCTAATATATAATAACAAGTAAAAGGATTGATAAATCAGGTTCAAAAAAGGTCATAGAGCTTCACTTGATAATGATCCTAAATGTCTATAGCGAGATTTAAATGGCTTCACTTCAACTTTTGATAACGATTCTAAAAGCATATAGTAACAGTCTAATAACTCTAACATCCATTATAGAACGCAAATGGTGAAATATAAGGTATCGTTTAGTAACACTTCCAGTTTTGGTTTTCTATTTTCAAAAAAACAAAAAACAAAACCAGTTATTTTTTTTAACAAAAACAAATGGGTATTTGATTACCCAATTTTTATTTTGAGTTTTTTTCTTTTGGATGTTTGATTACCCAAATTTTATTTTAAGTTTTTTCTTTGGTGGTGGTTTGCGGTGGTGGTGGCTAGCGTGGCTGCCGGCCGCCGGAGGACGCTTCCAGTCGCCGGCGGTGGGCGGTGGCTGCCGACGGTGGGAGGGTGGTGGTGGTCTCAAAATAAAAATCAAAACCGAAAAAACCTTTTTGGAGTTTTCAAAAACAACTCTGTTTTAAAAACTGATTTTCAAAACTGAAAAAAAAAAAAATTGTGTGTCAAACGCTTTTATTTTCTTCAGTTTACAAAATTGAAGAAAAAAGCTGAAAAAATAAATGTTACCAAACGGAGCCTAAGTACTCCGTAGTGTTTTTTTTAATATTCAGCGTGGACCACTCATGTGTGCAGTGAAAAATGAAAAGGCTAACTTGTAAATAACACCTCAATATTTGCAAATTTTGCCGAATAAAGCCCTAACCTTCCACTTTGATCAATTAAAACCTTTGCTTTTTAAATTTTGGTCAGCCGAAACCCAAAATTGATCAACTACCTAATCTTTATGGACTGGTGTTCGTTCGTTAAACCCAGGCAACCTTGGCAGAGGAGTACATAAGTAAAACTTTTAATAGATTAAGCCATTTATATGTGTCGAAATGTGATTTGGTTACTTGTAAAATCTTTACGTGTTATTCTTTTCCTTTTTCGTTTCTTCTTTTTTCTTTCACCAGTAATACCACCAGCACCACCGATTCTCTCCGTCCCTCGTTGTCCCATCTTCCCTCTTTTCTCTACATCTCTAGAAAAAAACACTCGTCGTTGCCACCACCCTCTCCCTCCTCCTACTGACCCTCATCATGTATTCAACCGATCATCACTCGTACATTGTCAAACCCCTCTGTTCCCAAACCAAATCCGCCATCATCCACCTCAACGACCACCTCCTCTGCAACCAACCACCACCCAAAACTTAGAAAAGCGATCAACAAATCTTGGTTCTCCTTCGCCATTACTACTGACACCACCATATCTTCACTTACAACCTCGCCATCAACACCAATACATTGCTAAAATATTTTACTAAAATGAAATGTAGTTTATAGATATATAATTAGATTTCAAATTATGGATCTAGGGCATTTACTTAAAAGTAAATCATGAAATTGGTTACAAAATCACAATTAGTACTATTGACTCGTATTTATGGAGTAAATAATACGCCTTATTGTACATATTAAGATTTGTTGTCATAATTTCATAAGTTACAAGTTCTTAAGCTTAGTTATGTGGCCCAATAAATAAATGGATTACAGTTGACCATGTATATAAGACCATAAAGTGTGATATAGATTGGTTTAAAGCTATTAGGTTTCTAAACTTAATGTTTTATACTCTCCTATCACATTCATATAGTATTTCTTTAAACTTGCAAATATGTACTTTCATGTGTTTCTTCCATATTTATGTTACTTGAGCAATGTAATGGTGGACTAGTTTATTTTGTCTTCTCGTGAATGTGCATATCGAGGAGACATAACTGCGTTAATGAATTTTTATCTTGAAAATTTTATCTGTCATCAACACCAAGACGAAGGGAGACAATAGCGTCACTAGGGCAACAATTTTGTTGTGAATTGCGACGTTTTGAAATAAAGAATGGAATGTGTTGTTGGTATGATGCTGGTGGGTTATTGATTTTAAATCTCCATGTTGATAATGATAGTATAGTTGGGTGCAGTGGCGGAGCCAGAACCTTAGTTCAAGGTGGGCACTTAATAGCTAATTTTTTTTTTGCTTAAAATACATCCGTCAACGAATTAAACCTAACAAACTAATGAACGTGGACCAAATGGACAAGAAACAAGAACTCTAATTCGACAATCCGAACTTCCCAATTCATCATATGGGCAGTATATTCAACTTGTTCATGAAAGCTCCAAATTCTCAAACCCCAATTGCCAAATTCAGTATTCATTCTCTCAAATGCCAAATTCCTAAGCAATTGTCATTCTCTCAAATGCCAAATTCCTAAGCAATTGTCAATCTCTCAATCCAAGATAAAAATCCCAACAAACCTCAATCTGAAACCTATACACTCACCACCCACGAGTAGCAATTGCAATATGAAAATAAAATTCATAATCTCAATCTGAAATTAAGAATCCCACTAGCGGCCTCAATTCCCAATTAGGACTTAGAAGTTCCAAAACTCAATTATCAAATTCTAATTTGAAAAAAAAAAGAGGAAAGGGTTCAAGTTCAAGAAATTAGAAATTCTAAGAATGAATACTGGAAGTCTAGATCTTACCCCTGCTTTCAAAGTGGAAGATTAGGGTTTGCGACTTTGCATGGAGGCAATGAAGCAATTCCAGTAATCAGTTGAAGAATGGCAGCTTTATACTTGAAAAAAAATATATATAGGGTTCTTCATGTTTTCTAAGTTAAAGGGATTGTCGTGGAAAAAATTAGGCGAGACACTAATAATTTGGGAAAGAAAATATGAGGAGAGCGTTACTGCAAATACACCATGATGGATGGACAAAACTGGAGGAATAGATGAATTGAGTAATACATCACGACTTCAACCACTCTGCCGTGATTGAATCTATCGTCTATGCGACTGTGTCAGTCGCCAGAGGTGGACCTGCCGGTGGAGGTATTGGGTCATGGTGTTGAGGGCGAAAGGCCGATGAGGGAACTGAGAAGACGGTGTGCTCCATGCCTCTCTCCATTACGTGGCTTTCAAGCTTTGGAAATAGGGAAACTTTGAAAACAAAAGAAAATAAATGATTTTTTTAACTGCAGAACTTTTTTTATTTAGTAAGTTTAGCATTTCTAATGGCTAAAAAGACTTTTGTTTTTAACTATTTTTAAAATTCTCATATAGCTTAACATATAAAGTGACTAAAAATATATCTCTTTTAAACATTTAAAAAAATTTTAGGTGACATTTTTCTCATTAAGGATAAAATATACCATATAGAATAAAAAATTCACCGAAAAGCAGGTGGGCATCACCCCATCTGTGCCCCTTATTCCCTCCGCCCTTGGTTGGGTGGTGGTTTTTAATACGGTGGTGGGTTCAGTGAAGTGGTGGGCTTGGCAATAATGGTGATAATGGAGGTTTGATGCAAGCGGCGATGGCGGGTTTAGTGTAGTGGTTATGGTGGTGGTCTTGTTAGGACGACGGTGGTCGATGCGGTGGTGAAAATGGGTTTGAACAATTATTCCTTACAAAAAGACCTGCAAAATTTACCACAAACGTCCATCTATATAATTTAGATGGTTCACTAATATTTCAATTGATGAAAATTTAAGAGGTCAAGGTGTTAATTGTCACACACACACAAAAAAAAAAAAAAGGACAAGGGTTTTAATTGTCAAAAGGTATTAACAATTTACCCAAACGAAAATGTGGTCCACTTCGCAGTTAAATCTGTCACCATAGGCTAAATAACGTCACCCCGCTAATAGCATTCCCTTCCTTCAGTCGCAATACAAAGGCTGAAACTGAAAATCCCTCTCTCGTGTCTCCAATTTCTTCATAATATCATCAATCAACACCCATCTCTGCTCTTCAGTTCTCATCTCTCTTCATCAGACCCTCGCGGCCACTTTCTCTATCTTCACGTACATGCGCACAGGTATGCAGACAGTGTACCTCTGGCTAAGCAATCACCCTCCAGATGCTAGCATTAACTGTTTTTATTTATCGTTTCTATTCATTTTTTAATTTCTGCAGGTTATTTTGGAATCTGGGTTCGTTTTATTCTAGATTTTGGAAAGGTACTGTGTTTGGATCTGATTTCTCCTGTCCCAACTTTAAACCTAGATTATGTGAAGACTTTTTTTTTTTATATGTGATGAGTAAATTTGATTTTTACTGAGTTTGATCTTGTTGGTTTTCGTGATTATTTAGGTTATTTGATTGGCAACTGAAGCAGTCGTATTAAAACTATCACGATGGTTTCTTTCGAGATGAACGATCGCAAAAGTGAGTGAGTTTGTTGCTTCTTCACATTAGTTAGTTGGGAAGGTTATTTTCACCCCGTAAATGCTATTTGACACACTTATTTGTTGCTAAAAGGTTGAAATCTGTCTCTAAGATGGATTTTCAGTTATAAAGAAGGGTTGAAAAGCATACAAGGGGGTTGAAATAGCATTTCCCTAATTGGAATTGTTAAATTGGCATGTCTGTATCCTTATTTGTCTGACTTTTTAACTTTGCTGAATTATTTTAGTATTTGGGGTTTAGAATATTTCTGTCAATGCCCATTGTTTGGTGCATGGCGTTTCCATAGCTCTGATAGATGCACGGATTAGTGCAGTGGAGTTGCTGTCATTTTTAGCGTTTTTACAAAGTTATTTAGTTGGTTTTAGCCAATATGATGGCTGGAATTATCGTGTTTTACTGAAGTATCACCTTAAGTAGACGACTTGGATGCGTACAGATGTGTAATTATTTGCAATGCATCATATTTGCTTTAGTAACCACAAAGAAAAGCTACCGCTGATGTCTTAGAAAACTAATCTACCTTAAGCTCTGTCTCCTGGTTTGAAACACTAATGTGCTTGTAGAAATAGTTCCAAGCAAGGAGTAGTGGCCAATCCTCTTGGAGGTCGATTATCACTGCATTAATTTCCTTTTAGGTAAATAATACAATAATGGAACATATTTTCAGAATATGTGTTTGTTTGCGACTGCCGTTTGAGTTGTGGAAGAACATACATAGTCTTTTAGTGAGACGAGCCATGGAAATCTAAGATAGGTTTTACTCATGCTACATATGTGGCTGCAATTAGCAACTCCAAGAGTCAGCCAACTAGTTACTAACGAGTTTCTTGGCTGGCCTTTTAAGGCTAATTTCAATCAGTAATTTACCTGCTGAGGGATGGGGTTTTACAATCTCCCCCCCTTTAGCCTTAGTGTACCTGCTAAGGCCCAAACTTAACCTTTTCGCGCGTAGCCTGTAATCTTTCCCTCTAACCATTGTTGGACAATACTTGCAACCAGATTTTGATACCATAAGTTATGACCGAGGTCCACACCCCCACTACAGAGCAATGCCTCCTTCTATAGCGCTAGCCAAGTAGCTTAGAGTTCTTTGACAGGGTCTTCTAATGTTAATTTCAAAGGCCAACTGATCTGATGTTTGACGCGGTGTTGTAATCCGCCTTCCCTTGCCTTTTTTTTTTTTTTCCAATCAATAAGAATTCTAGTTCTTAGCAAATACGGATTTGCGTTTGAAACAATACTGAAGCTCGTTTCACGAGTCATTGGAATGCAGTAGGACTATAATATTTTTACTTGCCTTGCGTACTTTCACAGCAAGGATTTTCTAGGATATTCAGTCTAAACGAAGACCTCATATTGTTAGTAATTGCATCTTATCTATACAAACATATACATCTGCATTTGCGTTTAAAAGTTATCCTATTTTTCCATATTTCTCTGGAATGTGTTTAGATGGATCAGTTTTGCACTTATTCTAGAACTGATTGACTGCATTTTGAAAGTCTCGTTAACTGAATAATTTGCGTCTTTGTGACGAAACAGAGATTGGGCTGGGACTGACGGGATTTGGCATCTTTTTCTCTTTTTTGGGAATTATATTCTTCTTCGACAAGGGACTCCTTGCCATGGGAAATGTAAGTTACTTCGTTTTATGGTTCCTGTATTCCATTATATTTTCTCTGCTTTTAGTTTGGCTTATTTTTTGATGCGTGCTTAACATGGCTGCATTTTTGGTGGTACTGAATCAGATCCTATTCTTATCAGGAGTGATGCTAACCATTGGACTGAAGTCCTCTCTACAATTCTTCATGAAACGAAGCAATTATAAGGTTTGGCTTGTCTTTTGAGTTTCCTCTCTCTATCTCTCTCTCTCTCTCTCTCGCTCTCTCTAGCTCTCTCTCTCTCTCTTGGGTATACACAGTTTTCTTCCTTAGTTGACCACTTGGAGTATTTTTGGTGTATACAGGGAACAATTTCTTTTGGTGTTGGCTTCTTCTTCGTTGTCATAGGGTGGCCCATTCTGGGAATGATTTTAGAGTCCTATGGGTTCGTTGTACTCTTCAGGTGTGTTGGAATTTTTCCCTTTTTAAGTTCAGTTACTGTGCTCATCAATTAGGCTAGACTGCTGATGCATGCAATGTGCAGTGGCTTCTGGCCTACGCTGGCAGTTTTTGTGCAGAAGATTCCTGTTATTGGCTGGGTGTTCCAACAGCCATATATTAGATCGGTATGTTTGTTCTCTAACCCGCAATATTATTTGTTAAAGAGTTTTTATGTGGAACTTTGGAAGTTATTTTTGTTGACAAATGCATTACTTCGTTTAATTTTGGGCTTTGTTGACTGGGATCAATATTTTTTTCGTGGATATATAAGAGTCCAACTAATAGAAGGCAGGTAATATATATATATATATAGGGAGCTGATCCATTGCTAGCGATAACAACTTAATCTGGCCGTCCACGCGCGAGAATGGACGGCCAGATCGCGTGCCACAACAGCAATTTTTTTAACCGTCCGCAACATAATGTAGCGGACGGTAAATTATCGTCCGCTACATTATGTTGCGGACGGCCAAATCGCGCTAGCAACTTGCTAGCGCTAGCAATGGATCACGACCCATATATATATATATATATATTTTTTTCCTTTATCAAATTTCCTTTAATAGTGACATCTCTATTGGAAAAATAAATGCCTTCTATAAGCTGTAGTAATTTGTGATAAAGCTGGAATACTAGTAGTCAATATAAAAAATGTTGGCTATTATGCTACTATTAGCAATGTGTTTTTTGAAAGAAATTATGAAAGACATAAGCAGTTTTGTAAATATGATCCAGTGAGCACTTGAATGCAAGTCATTTTTGTAATCCCTTCTTGTCAGGTCATGGATCCCTACCCAGACATAGTTATGCCTTTTACCTGTTATCATATGGCTAAAATAAGAGGCAAAAAATCATTGATATACTTTTGAAGGAAAAGGGGGGCATGCCTTCTCGAGGTAGATTGTTGAATAGTCGGTCAGAGCTAGTTTGAACCAACATAGACATATTGCAACCTACATGGGATGGAGTCCATTGGACTGAGTTTTAATAGCTTCAATTTCGATTGAAGCTCTTGTTTGCCTTACCATGTTTGTCTTAAGTTTTCTAATGAAGGCATTGGAGAATCAATTGATGCGGAAATTAGTATCTACATGTACTTACTTGGTAGCAGCGTTGGGCTAGTGTACGTGAGAGCGTTTTTGGAGGACAGATTTGAGCCTTAGCTGCCATGAGTGTGTTTTCAGTAGATAAACCACAAAAAGGTTGTGCTGGATGTTGTCTAGCCGAGTTGGGAAGTGGGATTTCATACCAATTTGTACGACGTAGGACGTTGGAATAAACGAATGCAAGAGCTGAACGAGACACCAGCTGAGGAACTTGATTTCTTGGGGATTCTTTTTGGGCAATCTAGCTGCTTCAAATAGAAGATTAAATGATTTGTAATCGTTCCCGTGTCACATAACTGGAAGGCATATTTTGGGCTTCTCCATGCATTAAATGACGGTGAAACAATGGTAAATGGTTTATTTTGTCGCTAGCCTGCCAAAGATAAAATGGTTATGAGGCATCCACCAAGGGTTGGAGGTCTGAAGGGTTCAGATTATATATTCTGTGATGGTTACAAACAAGAATAGCACAGAAGAGTGACTATTTTAAGCGATTTCTAACGGTTCTCATGGTATTTGAGCTCTTATTGGCGGCCCCTGTGCACAAAGCTCAGAAGCGGATGCTAGAAAATTGGAGGTTGGGGGTCATTGCATCTCCTAGAAATGGCTTCGACTTGTCCACCGAGTTAGCTTTGGTGACAAGTACAGGTCAATAGTCCTACTTTTAGATCTGTAATGCTTTTAATTACGTGAAGCGTGCAATAGCTATCGTGGTAATGTAAATTACATGGGTTATTTGCATTTCTTTTTGCTCGAACTTGTGTGATGCTTAACTTTTCCCTTCCTCTTATTTTCCTTTCAGTTTATGTTAGTTTACTATTTCTAACATTTTAAATAGCAGCTCGGTGGTATGGCTGTTTTAGTATAGATTTTGACACTCTTTAGTAACAATTAGGAAAACACTTGAATAAACGAACATCACAGAAAGATTTCACCCCTGCATGATATTGATATACTTAATTTCTTGTTGAAAATGTTTTCTGAAGCGGTCTTTATTTGTTCATGCATCATATTGTAGTCTCTGGTCTAATTTCTTTGTTTCTCTTGCAGTTCTTTGACCGTTATCGCAGCAAACGGGTGCCTGTATAATCTTAGTTTGTTTTGGGAAGTGCATAGGTTGACCACTTGCAAGTGTTATAAGATAGTGTCTGATCTGTGTTGCGATTACAAGTGAAGTGTCTGTTGATGTAATGTATTTTGAGGTACAATTGCTTTTCCACCTTCATTGCTCAATCAGATATCATTTTTTGTAGTGGAAATCTTACCACTTTTACGGCATACATACAATAGTATTAGGGTTTTCATTCAATTGGTATTACCTTGTGGATGCTGTCATGCATGGTCACATTTTTGCATATAAGATGATCTTTTCTCTTTACTCCTTTTCCTCCGTCCATAGATGTTGATTTGGATGGATGAAGAAGAATTTGAAGCCCGAGTAAGTCATAAATTAGATAGAATTAACAGTTACTGTAATGATCTTCTCAAAAGTAAGAATTGACAATTAAGGATACTCTCAGTTTCTGTTCTTTGAGCAATGCGATATATCACGGCTGCCAAGCTTATCTATGTGTTCATTTTCCCGGTGGCTATAGCAGAATAGCCAACCAAGTTTAAGAGGTAACTGATGGTAAGCCTAGAGAAAGCAAGTTGATGATACAGAGAGCTATATCACTAAGCTCAAAGAGATCGTAGTTCTCTCCTGTTAGTGGTGTAACTTCTCCCTCTTTTTCCGAGAAACCTACCTCGCACGTTGCTGCTGCTTCCATGACTGCACTCATGAACAGGTTAGCAGTATCGAATTGCCCCTCTAAAAATGCTGCAACCGCCTGCTCCAGCATCGGCACAGCATCTGAATATAGTTCCAAGCAATCTAGTAAACACTGCCTGGCGAAAGGATCAAAAGCCCCTCCACTAAACATATTTTCGATGGTTGAAATGGTGGCGGTGGCATTTCCTAGCGCTAGCTCCATAGCGATGATTGCCAGTCCTGGAACATCTGTTACATGACTGACTGGAACTGCCTGGAGTGAGGTTAAACAGAAGTAGTAGTCGAAGACGATAGACTTACTCGCGCATTGCTTGCATGTTGTGTTAATCAGATCAACACAGAGTGCCTCGATGGAGGGGATCGTGGGAGTAACTAGGAAGAAGAAGAGGAAGCAGGAGGCAGCGGAAACAAACGAGCACTTCCACATTTCTCTCTCGTTTGTTCTTCCTTTGATGTCTGGTGGCTGCTCGGTGTTGCTTTATATTTCTATGGTACTGGCTCAAGGAAATTTCCTAGAAGCTCATGGTGGGTTAGACCTTTGGCTGCTGCTGCCTATGTACAATTTGAACAAAGCATCAGACTGTTCAAACATGTTCTTCTTGATAACCTACGTACACTTTGTCCCTTTTCTAAAACAAATTAAAGTCCCAAGTAGTATCGAAGCAGCTGTTCGTAAGATTGACAAGGGAGAGAGAGCTCTTTGGAGAGGTTGAAAAGAGAGCACCTTCGTGAAATGGGACATCGTGGACAAAACATGCAAACAAACCCAAATAATGCACTATTGTTACTATTTGAGTGGTGGATGTTGGTGATGGTTTAAGGCAAAATATTGCGTTGGTAGCCCAACTTTTGAAGTTTTGTCCAAGTCATTCGGAAGTGGCGTAGAGAAAGCTGTCATCTTTTTTTTTTTTTTTAAAGTATAAGAAAGATATATATCAGACCCAAACTTTCAGTAGAATGATAGCCTCATCCTATAAACATGGCGAATCACAATATAGTAAAAAAAGCGCATGGTAAACATCAACTCAACCCTACCAATAGGACTGACTACCAAAAATCACATAGCTTATTTATAATCATCATGATTGAGAACCTAAACTGTACCACCACTCCTGATGTATAAAAGATCGACTGCCAAGTAGTCTGATTTGCCAGATGAAAAGCCAAGTCCTGTCTTTCATTCCCACTTTGCGATACATACACGGCATGCACCGACAGACTAGCTTTACATAGAACCAAAACCATCGTGCTCACATGCGGGGGAATATATACATTACCTTTCAGCTGGGGTAACATACGAAGATTAGACAAATAACAATGTAGATGTGTGAGGTGATGAGACAAAATACAAGTTATAGTCTCTGAAATAGCTAAAGCATATATCGAGATAATATCAATATCATATAAATAGATCGTACGAAAAATCCAAGTAGAGCATGTTTATCTGTATAGACGAGTGCAGCAAAGTCTGATTGTTTTGTTGCTCCACCAAACTTCAGAGAGAAGTAACAATATATCATTGGTGGCCGTTATCTTATATTTTAGAAGTATTACAAAAAATATGAATACAATTTAAGAATGATGTATGCCCTTCTAAAGTCCAGCTTTCATGTTTTTGTTTTCTATCAAAGGGAAATGGGCTGATCATCCGAGTGCCAGGATTGTTGAAAAGGACTTCCGTAATGGAATGGGAACCCCCGCAATCCTTAGTCCTAACACATTTTTAACCGATGATTTTGTGGAATAAGCCTTAGTCTTATTAAGGATGCGAGCTCCACTCTTTTCACGAGGCGTCTTGTAAGACAAACTTGCCAACGAGCTTCAATGTCAAAGGGGAAACTTTTACACTTCGTGAAAGTCAGATAGTTTTTAAAAGGATAAGAGCTCCACTCTTCTCACAAAGCGCGTTGTATCCCGGAGCGTAACAGCTGAAATTGCACGACTTGCCCAATGCTTAATTTAGTTGTATCCCGGAGCGTGAGATACATTGTAAATTAACATTTTAAGTTCTTTCTGATAGTACCTATCACCTAAGTTTGAATGGTGACATATAATTTGAGACAATGACCATTGGTTTAATTATGGTTTTTTTTTTTTTTGGTGCAAAGTTTAATTATGGTTGATCACCTCTAGTTGTACATAGGTTAATATGATGTTTCATCACGTACTTGAAATTTTTAAAAATTGAAGAGGTGGAAAAGAAAAAAAAACAAGAATTTTTCCCTATTAATTAAGCACGAGTTTCGTTAAACTTGTGATTAATCAAATTTGTGTAGGGTGTGACCAAATTCAAGTTCTAATTACTAAATCTAATACTCTTTTGCTGACAGAACACTGGTTATCTTTAAGAGTGTTTTTGGATGATGTGTTTCATCCGGCAACTGTACTTTGAGGATTTATAAAGTATCTTTAATGAAATTCACTATTTTAGAAAAGAGAATTTTTGTAACACTCGAAGGGATTTGGGGGGCAGAATTTTCAGCTGAAATAATTACTCCATACTAGTTTTTTTTTATCAAAATTCACAAGATAACTACCTTTCAAAATTCAAGTCTTCTTGTGACACATTTCTTTCTGTTTTTTTTAACTGTTCGTCACTCTATCTTTCCAACAAGTGGAGTATGTATGGAAAATCAAAATTTGATAATAATAAAAAAAAAACTAGTCTGGAGTGAATTTTTTAATTAGTGTGATAACTTATCACACTTCTGAGATATGTACCCGTTAAGTACGAGAGTACCCATTAAGTAAGGGGGAATTCTTTGCTATGGTCTATAGATGGATAAAATAAAAAATTTGAGAGTCATTAACCGGAGCGTGATGCTCAGCTATAGTAAACAAAATATTGCAAAATGCATTTTAACAATAAAAGATTGTCACTATAAAATTTAATAACAACGAGAAAACTTTTTTATAATAATCTTTTGTCATTAAATTAAATTGTTACAGTAGAAATGTTGTACAACAGATAACTCTTAGCCTCATTATTTGGCTCTCTTACGGTTCAAAACTTGCCAACCGTTTATGTAACTTATGAAACTGAAAATACTTGGTAGCTTTGTCTTGTTCAGTAATTTGCTTCCTCAAGTTTGATATAGTATTATTTTACATGTGTTTGCCATTATAGTCAAGTGAAAAGGCCAGTTGCATGACACACATGCAATTCATCCAGATGATTAAATGAAAACTTCATGAAATGCTCATATATGACTATCATAACCATCGAGATAATCTATGTTAGTTCAACCAGATGAGTCCATATAGCAGCTACTGTATACATTCTTGATGTAGAGGATATGATATGGTTTATCTGATCATCTTCTATAATAAATATTTGAACACACTGAAGTATTGGAGGAAACCAATAAGATCGTGTACAAGAGCCATGCAAAATTATTGACCTGCAAAAGGTGACCCTTGCGGAGCAATATTGTTTGGAAAAATGGTGAGTGCAGCTTTGTACTTCATGGCTTCTACTTTGAATACCTACTCACAGAGCCCAAAAGATTGTTTTAAGTGGGTGCCGAACCAAAATCGAGATCTATTACGGAGTTTGAGGGCACTAAAGCTAGTCAGATGTCGTTATCTTGCTTCGGGCATATTAATTTGGACAGTTAATTTTTTTCTAAATCAAGAGGGACAAGCCGTGTACATTTGAGAACATTGTTATGAATAGATTAAGGTTACAAAGAAGTAAATTTAGAGCGTGTTCTGACGTAGAATTTCAAAATACTCGAAAGTTTGAAATCCTTCATTTTTAAATTCATGCATTTAGTAAAATCTGATTTACAAAGTTTAATGTTTGGCATTTTCAAAGTTTAATGTTTGTTGGATGAGTGTCCCTTGACTATAGCATAGAAATGAATAGATTATTGTTGAATTGCTGAAACAAAAGACAAAATGAGGTGGTTGGAACCGAGAGAGATGAAGGATTGCAAAATGATAAAGAAATAGGGTGTAAACGTAGTTTGAATCATGGAAGGTATTTTTCATATAGATCTGACAAAAACTAGTACTCTATAATGATTAATATTTCTGATTAATATTTCAACTGGTGTGGGGATGCAAAATTTGTCATAGAATTTCACAAAATTCACACTATTTATCAAATTTTAAATTTCATTCAAACTAATGTCAAATTCTCAGCAAAAGTGAAAATTTCAAACAATTACCTCACCCAATATACTCGTAGATGTTAAAAAAGATTTATGGTTAGCATAACTAAATACATGAGTATAAGAATGCAATTTAGAAGACTAAGACGAGATTTGGGGTTGAAGCAAATATGGATGGGTAAGAAGTACCTATTAAGGATATTTTTAGGTATGATTAAATTTGCACAATGGGAGAAATTGACGAACATGTTGCCAAGATATAAACATGACGTGTAAATTGGAGGTGTGCCTTTGGAGTCTCACACGGTCATAATTGTAATATGCCTCCGACGCTGAGGAATTTTTTTTATAGAATCATTGCAAGAAGGCCGATGACGATATTATGATTCAAAATATTAGGCAAATAAGAAGAAATGCACATAAAAGGCTAATGTATATGAAGTGCGAATGCGTAGGTTAATGAGTTAACATGAGGAGAATATAAGAAGAAGCAATGATGAAACCTGTAAAATAACCTTAAAAGTGATAGGGGTGTTTTGGGTTTGTTTTTTTTTTTGTGTGTGTGTGTGTGGGGGGGGGGGGGGGGGGGTGGAGCTGATTGCTGATTAAAAGGGTATTTTATAATGATTGGGAATTCAAGACTTGACCACAAACAATTACCATAATCGACCAAGTAAGAAATTTAAGAAATAAATAACTTAAACATGCTCAAAACAAGCATATGACAACTAAATAAAGATATTGAGCTTAAATATATTTAAGACAAAGATCTAAATGGTTCTGCTTAAATTATCTCTGAACCTTCGTCCATCTTTTATCTCTTGAAAATGATTTTCTTTTTCAGGCCAAGATGTATGCACTTAAAATTCCTTACTATCATACCCAAACCAAAATCAAGCTTTGACAACCCCAAGCTTTGCTCCAATCCTATAGGTTAAAGTTTACAAAAGCTTTCTTTATAAAGAAAAAATATGAACAATTGTGGAACTAATTAAAAGTGTATTGATGAAAGAGCTCAAAATAAATTCTTAGTTGAATTTAAGATGGCAGATGAGTTTAAGTGACATTTGACTAAATAAACTTTAGTTCTTTTGATTGCAAAGTCTAAAGGTGTTTATAATGCTTAGATATGGACAAATGCTGCCCAATTTCAATTACTAAAGTTGTGAGTGAGAAAATGGCCCTTTACTTGAGCAATAAATGCTCAAATTTGTAGCGTTTCAGTTGATTGAAATACAACTTTATGTTGACCAAAATATTTAGAAAAAAAAGTCGTTTGGTGTCAAAAATTAACTTTAAAACCAAAATTTTGATTGACTAAATCAACGTGTTTCGTGTTGACTTGAACATGTTAGAAAATTTACAAAGTCAAATTCCAAAACATGTCTTTTGGCCACTTCTTTTATTATGCTTCTCGTACCTTCTATGCAAGGTCTTAAAGGTCAATTTAGCTCCTTGTCATTGATGCTATAATCCTATCATCTTAAGTGCAATTCAACTATGATCAATATTTGAGCTCTCCACATGACACTTTTGTATCTTTATGCATAAAGTATAAAGCTACAATTTTAAAAAGGGCAAATTACACTTATATCCCTGAGGTTTGGTAATTACAGCCAAGGACAATAGTTTGGACAAATTACACTTATGTCCATTGACCAAACGGAATCTTAAAAACCCTAACGGTTTTAATGAAAAGACTTTATTACCCCTGAGTTGGAACCTTATTTATTTTTCAATGCCATTATTTCATCTTCTTATTTTTAATGTCATTACTTCCCCCCCCCCAAGCCCATTTGGCCATTTTTGTCTGACATCACCCTTCGCCTGTCGCCGCACCCTTCCCCTTCCCCTTCCCCTTCCCCTTCCCCGTCGCCCCCACCCTCCCCCTTCCCCTTTCCCGTCGCCGGCGTCGCCTTCCCTCGAGATGGCAGCTGAGGCGTTGGTGATGGCGCTCGGTGAAGGAGCGTGGGGCTGCTGATCGAAGTTACTGGCCGGCGACGGGCTGCTGATCGGAGTTGCTGGCCGGCGACGGGCTGCTGACCGGACGGTTGCAGTGGTAACGGCACGATCGCATCGGCGCGATGCTCGCAGAGGCACGATGAAGGGGCATTTCGGTGAAGGCGCGGGGAACGGAGTTAGTCGCCGGCGCCGGCGACCGCGTGTGCTGCCGGTAGTGGGGCTGCCATGGCGTGTAAGAGGGAAGGGACTACCGGCGTGGGGCGAGGGGAGGGGGCTGTCGGCGTGGGGCGAGGGGAAGGGGCTGCCTGCGTGGGGCGAGGGGAAGGGGCTGCCGATGAGTTAGCCGGGGAAGACATTGGATATTTTTCAAGAAAACCCTAATTTGAACATTGGATATTTTTCAAGAAAACCCTAATTTGAACATTGAATTTTTTTTTCAAGAAAACCCTAATTTGCAAATTAGGGTTTCAAGAAAATCCTAATTTGCAGATTAGGGTTTCAAGAATATCCTAATTTGCAAATTAGGGTTTCAAGAATATCCTAAAACTAAAACTGATAAATAAATCATATATAATAATAAACATATATTTTTCAATATATACAGTACAAGGGTAGTATTGTCATTTTTAAAATACAAAATGGTGAACAGTATATTTTTTGGATGGAACCCTAACGGTTGGACACGGGTGATACATTTGAAACATTTTTGGGACATAAGTGTTACATTTTGAAACTTTGTGTCCTTGAGTGTAATTACCCCCAAACCTCAGGGACATAGGTGTAATTAGCCCATTTTAAAAACATTCATCAATGTTTAGGTATTATCAAAACCAGAGTATGTCTTGGTCAATCATCACATCACTAATCGAGGATATCTACAATAAAGTGAGTGTTGTCACACTCACCTTAGACCTCTAGATACCCAAGTGATACGAAGTGGTTTGTGCAAAGTTGATGAAGTAAGCCGATGCAAGAGGAGACAAGTATGGCATAAAAAAGTGTAGTGAGAAAAGCCATAATTTCTATGAAACTACTAGAGAATGTTTGTTCGGTTATAGGATAAGAAAATAAGATGATTTATGTAGGGGTGCAATTTGAGCTGGGTCAAAATGGGCTTTAACCAACCCAGCTCAAATATACACAACCTTTAACCTATCAAGCCTAACTATTTTACAAAATGGGTTGGTCTGAGTTGGGTTATTGTTAAAATAAATTAAATTGGGTTAAGCCCAATAAAACCACACTAACCCAAACAAAAAAACAAATCAGCCAACAATTCTCCAGTTCTCCTTCCCCGACTATCGGCAGAGGCGGCAACCGATTTCTCCAATTCCCCGAAATCAACTTGTAGGGTTCTAACCCTAGCCGATTTAGGGTTCTAACCCCAAATCGATTCTCCTTTAGTCCTTCCCCGACTATCGGCAACAACTTTTCTGGGTTTGTATTCAATTGCAGCATTTTTCTGCAGCAGTTGCATGTTGATTTCAATTCACTTTCGGGCCAACTGCCAGAATCATTGTATAGGATGTCTACTTTGGTGCACCTTTCAGTCTCCGGCAACAACTTTTCTGGCCAACTAAGCAAGGAACTTCGTAAGCTTTCTAGACTTAAGAACTTGATTCTGTGTGGTAATAATTTTTCGGGTCCCCTTCCAGACGTGTTTGCAAATTTGAAAGACTTGGAACAATTAATATATCAGGGGCCTTATCTATTCTGCAGCACTGCAAGAACCTCACCACTCTTATTCTTACGAAGAGCTTCCATCGAGAAGAAATTCCAAAGAATGTGAGTGGGTTTGAAAGCTTAGTGGTTTTTGCGCTTGGCAATTGTGCCCTTAACTGCCAAATCCCTGTTTGGCTTCTGAGTTGCAGGAAATTGCAAGTCCTTGATCTGTCTTGGAATCGCTTGAATGGTAGTATACCTCCTTGGATTGGTCAGATGGAGAGTTTGTTTTACTTAGACTTCTCGAATAATACACTTACAGGAGAAATCCCCAAGAGTTTAACTCAGCTAAAAAGCCTCATTTCATGAAGTATACCTGCTCTTCCTGATATCAATGAGAAAGGTCATTTTCATAGGTCATGAGCATGACTCAAAAAATATATTAAATAGTTGTGTGTATGCGGTCTAAGTATTCTTTTGATTCCCAAGCCGATAGATTGCATGTTCTAAGGTCCAAAGCCCATACTATGTCTCCATTTTAGTTGCTTATTAAGCTGAATCGAGTGAACAACTTGGTCACAGGTTACATCAAATGAGACACGTAGTGCAAAAGAATATTGATGCTAGTTCAAGAGTGTAAGTCAAATATCATATTTTATCTTTTGGGGATAAATGAAACTTTTTATTTATCAAAGATTAAAGTATTATCTATAAGTCAAATATGAGTAATGTTAGTTTTTAGATATTGAGACGCGTTAAAGAAAATTACTCATTCACGAATGAAACAAAAAATTAATTAGATGTTAGTTGGGTTGGGTTGGGTTGAAACCCAAACCATAGCATTTTTACTTGGGTTGAGCTTTTTTTACAAAAAACTCAATCTGGGTTGGGTTGAGATGGGCTTTTAAAATGTTGGGTTTTTTCGGGTTGGGCTGAAAACCAACCCAACCCGTCCAAGTTGCACCCCTAGATTTATGTACCAAACCCACCCCAACTAGTCTAGATGAAGACTTAACGTAGTAATTTGGCTGGTATAAGCTCAGGGACCGGTGTATATCAAAATATTATTAATGTTTCATGTCATTTTTAGTTATTTATAGCAAGTGTTCATGTACTTCATTCATAAAAAAAGGGATAATACAAAGAAACATAATTTCATTTAGATCCCACTACCAAAAACAACGAATGACAACATGCTGTCTAATTATTTTGGTCCTTAATCCATAATAGAATCCATTTGACGGATCTACTAATTCGAAAGATGTACTCAAAGCAAGTACAAAACATAAAACCCCAACTCCCTCCCCCCCTCCCACCCCAAAAAAAAAAATTCTAAGAGAAACTAACCGGGTGAGCATGTGACTAACAAATAATATTTCGCTAAGGAATTGGAAGCAAGACCCACAACAAGCACAACAGAGTCTACACCACCCACTCTCGAACCATCGTCCACCTGTAACCTCTACCAATCCACTGCCAAAAAAATAGTTTAAAGCACAATCATCTATCGTGACTGGGCGCACTCTAAAGCTTTAATTCATCAACAATAATTTCTAAAGGACAATGTACTTGAAACTAGGAGAGTATTTGGTTCCAACTAACTTATTTTTTTCTCCCTAACTGAGGAGAATAAACACTAAAAAAAAAGTACCAGAATCTGCAACCCCCTAAGAAGCTAGAACTCAGGCTTACAGGAATCGGCCAGCAAATAACCAACGAGCGAAGAAATGCCAAACCACCCCCGTGTTTTAGCCTTTTTCAAATAATAGTGGAACTCCAAAGTATTTAACTTTTTCCAATACTGCCCAAAGTCCACCCAAATCTAATTATATATATATATATATATGTTAGCCATATGGTTGGATAACCTAGGCCTACATCTTGTTTTGATGATAACTACACATTGATTATGTTCTAATGTGTGCTTTGAGTGTATTCTTAGTAGGTATATACATGCACACTCATGAAGACACATTTGAGAAGTTGGATAGATGGATTAAAGCCAAAGAAGCTTAAAGCTATGGTGACATGCTATGGAAGCTTCATCAAGTCCAATGTCAAAGAGCAAGAAAGAATGCATCGGCTAAGTTACTATCGATTATAATTGATCTTTCCTATTATGTAACTAGTCTTGGTTTGATGCTTGGATAGATGACTATGACCTAAAAAGACCTTAGGACACCTTGTGCATTGCATGTGAGTTCATAACCTTTCACACGAGTGTGGTTCTTGAAAATGAGTGCACTTTGGAGCTCACTCAGATTTTCTCAAAACTGTTTTTGGTGCTAATCTTTTCATATCTTGATAAAACTTTTCATTAGCTTTCCAACGCAAAAAACGGCACCTCAATCCGAATTTTCTAGTGAAAGTTATGCCCAAAATAGGAAAGGGGGTTCCGTGAGGCAGCCGATAGGCAGTAGGGTAATGCAGTCGACTGCATTCCAATGCAGTCGACTGCATTGGTCAAAATACTGTTCCAACGGCTATTTTCGAGGACAAAACTCCAACGGCTATATTAGAGGGATTACAGTCGACTGCATTGGTTACAGTCGACTGCAATGGCAGTTTTGGCCATATTTTGCCTAACGGCTATATTTGATCTCTTCTCTATATAAATGATTTGGGGCTTCATTATACTTCATGGAAATCACATTCTAAGCCTCCATTCATTAGAGAAACATCAAGGCTCATAGATTAAACTTTTCTCTCTTCATCTTCATGATTTTACATCATTAAAGAGAGCATCTTTGTGAGCAATTCTTTGATTGAGAGTGAGTATCCTTCAAGTCATCAATTCTCTCATCTCTCTATTGCACTAGAGCTTCATTTGTACTCATTTCCTTTCAAGAGGGTTTCTTTGTACACATTTGATCTTTGTAAAAGGATTGTGATCAAGGCTTGGGCTTGTCAAGTCTTGGGTGAGCTTTGTGGATTCAAGGCTTGTGCTTGGTGTGGGGATATCACCAAGTGTTGTAAGGGTTTTGATCTTGACCCGGAAGAAGATTGTTGCTAGTGGATTCTAGTGCTCTTGCAAGGGACTTCCTTGAAGAGGTGGATGTAGGCTTGAGGGTATATCAAGCCGAACCATTTAAATCTCCTTGTCAAGTATCTCTAACTCAATCTCTTTACTTATTGCTCTTTAATTGTTTGAGATTGTTTAGTTAGCATCTTCATTGAAGTATTACTTGGTTTGTTTGAGATTTATGATTGTGCTTAGTTTAAATTCTCCATTATATTTCAAAAACCCTATTCACCCCCCTCTAGGGTTGTTTTATTGGTTTCAATATATATATATATATATATATAGAGAGAGAGCTGATCCATTGCTAGCGCTGACAACTTAACTCAAGTTGTCAGCACGATCTGACCGTTCGATCGTGAGCGTGGACGGTAATTTTTGTCGTCGTCCGCTACATAATGTAGCGAATGGTTAGATCGCGCTGGCAACTTGTCAGTGCTAGTAATAGATCAGCTTCCATATATATATATATATGTATAAAAGCCAAAGTTGAGAAAATGTTGTCTAATCATCACTTACTTGGACACTCTATTAATTCACCATATGGGCTTTTCTATTTTGAAATTTTGAAATAATTTAAATTGACTTACCTTTGTAATTATGATTTGAATTTTTTCTCTCTCTCTCTCTCTCTCTTTCAAATTGATTTGAATTCCTTCTTTCCATTTGAAATTCAACTAATTATATGAATTTTACATTTCTATCTCGTCTATGTCAACATACCCTATTCAAAAAATTTGATTTATATCTTTACAATTCCATTAATTCCTAAATTTTTCTAAATTTTAACAAAAGTAATTCTCTATATATTCCTTTTTAGTCTAAAATCTTGTTTATTGTTTATGGAAACACAATATTCTCCATCAGTTTTTTGCTTAAACTATCATAATCTCCTTCATTTTATTTCGTTACAAGTTTTATATATAGTTTACGCTTCCATTTTTTTTCAATCATTTATTACGTATTATTACTCTTTTCTTAGTGGTCTTGAGTAATACAACCTCAACACACACGGCCTATTATTGTTCCTATCATCACTGCAATTGCTGTTAGTTAAGAAATACTATTTCTATTATTTCATACATTATTTTTTCATCTTCATTTGTCACTAAAAACAAACAATTATTACTCAAGTTCATTTCTAACGATAAAAATTGGTAGGAGAACTCCTTTAAAAAGGTAAAAAGAAAAAAATTGATTATCTTATTGTCACTACGAATTTTATAATAATTATTAGGCAAACAAATACGAGATTTCTTAATAAGCATTTTGATAGTTGTTCCCGTGAGCGACGGACGGAATCAAAACTAGTATCAAATTGGTTAATATGACGTGCTGATGATCAAAACCCGAGAGAATTTGGACCCTTACCCAGCCAGGGAATAAAGTGGGCTAATGCCAGCTGACCCAGCCCAGCCCAGCCCTCTTCTCACTCTCACGTGCCCATACCATATGGGACCCCACACAGGACCGAAAACACATCATGCAAATGTCACGTGACACTCTCACCGTTTCCCCCACTCCCTCTTCCTCTCATGACGTCTTCACACACTTGAAGGTTAAAACACACACACACACACTCGCAAACAAACACCACATTCCCCTTCGATTCCTCTTCGCTAAATCCTTCTCTCTCTCTTACGTTATGAACCTTCCTGGATAACCAAACCCCTCTCACTTAGCTCCCTTAAAACCTCACCAAATTACTCCTCAATCCCTGTAACCAAACACCTAAACCCTAGCCCTAACCCTAATTCACATGGATTCCCAGCCGAACAACCTCTACGAAACGGCGTCGCAGCCGGACACCGGCAACGACGCCTACACCTTCCTCGAGTTCAACACCCAGGGCGAGGACTTCGATTACCCCGAATTCCAGGAGCTCTCCCAGCCAATACGGTCAGCAGTCTGGCCCACCCCGTCCGACTCCGTGCCCGACCCGGCCGGGTCGGATCACCAGTCGGACGCGTCGCCCGGGTCGGTGGCGTCCGGCAGCGGAGGCGGGGCGAAGGGCAGGGGCGGTGGCGGAGGGGGGAATCAGGCGGCGGTGGACGCGCTGGCGGCGGGGATGAGCGGGCTGAACTTCGAGGAGGCGGGGGACGAGGACGCGTACGAGTACGGCAAGGGGGACTTCACGGAGCACGCGTGCCGGTACTGCGGGGTGCAGAACCCGGCGTGCGTTGTGCGGTGCAACGTGCCGTCGTGCCGCAAGTGGTTTTGTAATTCGCGGGGGAACACGTCCGGCTCACACATTGTCAATCACCTTGTGAGTGAACAGCATCGCCCTTTATTACTTTTTATTTTGTTAGTTTTTTCCCCATTTCTTCTGCTTTATATGTATTTATTAGCATATTCAATGCTCAGTTTAGGGTATAGAGATGATGACTGACCTAGGAAGCAATGGTCGAATAGGGAGAAGGAGTTATAGTGACATTTAGCGATGGAGATAATGCTTGCAGTTGATATGCAAAGTCATATAACCCAGTGCAAATTCGAATGCATGATTTTCCCGCGGTTGAAGTTTAGGGTCACGAGTGGGGAGCTTATTGGTACTTCGATTTGGGTGTTTATACGTTAAGATCGTGTGGCTTAAATGCATGGGACACTAGATCGATACCTAACTAGTTTGCTCGTGAACTTGGAGAGAGATTTTCCTTCCTAATAAGAACAAGAAAAGGTGGCTAGAGATTTGATTAAAACATGCAAGTTAATAACACCATATATTGAGCTTTACGAATTTTAGTGAATATTTTGTATTACCCGAGTGTTCAGTTGAGATAACATGACCTGTAAACTTGGCACACTAACATCCATGACGGATAGGGTTCCAATTGTTGACTATATATTTGCTTCCTCCGCGGACCTCCTCCTATTTTTGCTAAAATTGTATTCCAAGTACTCCGTCTTCGTCGTGCTTAACCTAAAGCCTTTGGTTTCTAAAGTACTTTCACACAACTTTAACGTCATATTTAGTCCTACTCCAGTCTCGTTAGTCTGAACTATATCATCTGCAAATAAGATACGCCATGCGGCCTATTCCCAAATATTCTTTGTTGGCTCATCCATAACCAAAGTAAAAAGGTACGAGGTTTGAAGCTTACCGTTTTGTGAAATCCAATTGTAATTGGGAACTCACTGGTCATTCTAATAGGTTGTTCTCGCACTAGTGATCGTTCTCCAAAGACTCGTCAACGTTCTTGGTAGGCAATCCGTCCTACTTCAGAGCCCACCGCATACTTTTCCTGGGTACTTTATTGTACGCTTTTTCAAAACCTACAAGGTCCATGAAGATCCTTTCTCTTCTGTCTAGTTATCTCATCAATCGTCTAATCATGAAAATAGCTTTGAAATAGTGGATCTCTACTCATCAAACCTACATAATTCTCATTCATTTTCTTTATGTTCAATTACATTCTTTCAGAGATTCATTGTGTGACTCATGAGCTTGATCCCTCCATGGTAGTTGCAACTTTGGATATTTCCTTTACATTTTCCTCCACTCCTCGAGCATTTTCTTAGAACTTAAGATATTGTTAAACAACTTAGTCAACCAATCTCTTCCCACGTCTCCATGCTTCTCCAAACCTCAACTAGAATATTGTCTAGTCCTTGTCCAACATCCTTTCCTATTTCATCATTTTTAAAGCTTTCTTCACTTTAGATGTTCTTGTTCTATGGACTGACCTCTGACTAGTATCATCAAACGAGTCACCGAGCTCTCCTATGATATCTTTGGTTTCTCTGGAAAACAGCTTTTCAATGTAACGTCTCCATGACTGGACAACAGTTGAGGTAAATAATTCACGTTGCTAAAGTTGAAGTGCAATTTTTAAGAAATATCATCCACAAAATCGTGATTATGAACAAAATTTCAAAGTACAGAATGTGTTTCAGGAACTGTTTTCGTGTAGCTAAATGATTTTTCAAAGAAGAATTCTGAGGGTGAGACCTTAGTAGACAAGATTTGGACTCGAAGGCAAGAAAATGGAATTGAGAAAACTCGATCTTTGACCACCCTCCGATGTCTCAATTAATTTTTTTTTAGTGTTTACTGCCTCCACAAACTCTGAGCAGCAAAACTTATGGTAAAAATTGCATCGACCTTTGTTTTTGTTATGCCCAATCTTCATAAGTTACCACTGGCCAAGACTCAGTACTTGAAGATAATGTCAATAATGTGTTGCTGCCTAGCACTTTGAGAACATTGCTAAAGTATGTTCTATTATGTCCTTTTGTAGGTCCGAGCAAAGCACAAGGAAGTTTGTCTTCATAAAGACAGCCCCTTGGGAGAAACAATCCTGGAGTGTTACAATTGTGGATGTCGAAATGTGTTCCTTCTTGGATTCATTTCTGCCAAGGCAGAGAGTGTTGTTGTTCTTCTTTGCAGGGAACCTTGTCTTAATGTTAATGCACTGAAGGACATGAATTGGGACCTGAGTCAATGGTGTCCACTTATTGATGATAGGTGTTTCCTGCAGTGGCTTGTTAAGGTTGTTCCCCAGATATTTGTTTCCTGTTTATCCTTTTGATCACTTTGTAGAATGTGATATTTGCTTGAATTGTAATTGCTAATTGGTTGTGCTTTGCAGGTCCCTTCAGAACAGGAGCAGTTGAGGGCACGCCAGATCAGTGCTCAACAAATAAATAAGGTAGAAGAACTTTGGAAGACAAATCCTGATGCCACTCTTGAAGATCTTGAGAAGCCTGGCGTGGATGACGAACCTCAGCCTGTCGCATTGAAATATGAGGATGCCTATCAGGTATGCCTCCACAGCAGCAAGCCATATCTCTCATTTGTTCCTTGAACACATCATAATCATTTTTCTAGAATTTGTTTACGAGATGAATTATGTTACTGTCGAGGAAATGCTGTTGTACCTATCGTTTTTTAGTTGAATGATTATGCTGCCTTTACTTTTGTGTTGCAGTATCAAAATGTATTTGCACCACTCATCAAGCTCGAGGCTGACTATGATAAGGTATAGAGTCCCTACTTAATGTCCTGTCCCCATCGTTTGCTTCTAATTGGTGTTAAGTGGATGTTACTTTTTGTGCCTAAAGTGTTTATTTTTTATTTGATCAGTTGATCTCCTAAATAGTAGTTATATTTTATATATTTATATATATAGGCTGATATATGTGCTTGCTAAACTTGTTGTAGATGATGAAAGAGTCCCAGAGCAAAGACAATCTTACTATTCGGTGGGACATAGGTCTCAACAAGAAGCGTATTGCATACTTTGTTTTCCCAAAGGTGCTTCACTTTCTAGTTTTGTTCACTCTGAATTTGTTAATTACACCTTTTGGCATTACATTATTTATTTCTTTGCTTCCTAGATTCTTTTTTCTATGTGCACAATTTTCTGTTATAACGTAACACTGTTTTGTAGGAAGATAATGAATTGCGTCTTGTACCTGGTGATGAGTTGCGTCTGCGATATTCAGGTGATGCAGTTCATCCGGCCTGGCAGTCAGTGGGACATGTGGTAGGGTTCTTTTGTTGAACTGAACTGGTTCTTTTAGTTATCTTTCTTTGTTCAGTTTGACCTTGTAGATTTGACCTGTGGGGAAGGTGCAAGGCTCCTTTCTCAGCTGGGGCACGGGCACTGATGCTTACAACGTGGATGACTTTCTTTTTTGGTTGCCAGATAAAGCTAACGTCACAAGAGGAGGTTGCACTTGAGCTTCGTGCCAGCCAGGTAGGTAGAATATTGTTGGTACCTTGGGTTCTTGTGTTTCTTTCAGCTTTCTTATTGCTATTGCTGCTTACAGGGTGTTCCTGTTGACCTGAACCATGGTTTCAGTGTTGATTTTGTCTGGAAGAGCACCAGTTTTGACCGGATGCAAGGGGCAATGAAAACTTTTGCGGTGGATGAAACAAGTGTCAGCGGGTGTGTTGCAACACCTTTCTGAAAAGTTATCCTTACTTGTCCTTCCCGCCCCCCCCCGCCTGCCTGCGTCCAAAAAAAAAAAAAAATGCTGTATACATAAAGGATCGAATTTAAATTATGATGTATCAAGGTAGGGAGAGAATTGAATCTATGTCACCATGGGTAAGTTGTGTCTGGGGCACATGGAATTGGCAAACTTTCCATCAATGGATAACCTAGAGTGTATACTGTGGCAGGTATATTTCAGTAAGTGAATCTTTGAGTACTTTGGAACTACCAAAATGCCATCAATCGTCTAAGTTGATGTATTTTTGGACCCAAACTCCACAATCTTTGGGACTGTTTTGGAAAACAACTAAACTTTTCAAGGTTCACATCCACTTTTCCCTCAGTTGGCTAGTTTGGATGCAAGAGCAGGTGAAGAAAAGAACAAATGCAAGGGGTTATTAGTATAAAATGGGTGGTTTTTGACTATATATGCATCAAATGCGATTGTGGTTTTAACAGGCCGTAGTGGCTGTTGTGGCCTCTGTAAGTTTCATGGGTCTGCTTGATACGTGGTATTATGATGATTGACTTTGGATTGTTCAGATTGACCAGAAGATGAAGGCGCGCGATTAGGAATTGTGTGTGGGTGTTGTGTTTTTATCTGTGTGTTTGGGTCTGTGATGACAATACATGATTAGTAATCATTGTTCTAAGGGATTTTGACGAGTTTTTGGATGTGATTTTCTTCAAATATTGCATTCCATGCAGGTACATATACCATCACTTGTTAGGCCATGAGGTCGAGGTCCAGATGGTCCGTAATGCGCTGCCTCGTCGTTTCGGTGCTCCTGGTCTTCCAGAGCTTAATGCATCTCAAGTAGGTTTCTTTGCTTTGTGCTTCACAGTTACAATTCTGGATACTGCAGCTGATTGCTGATTTAAACTTTTCCCAACAAACAGTTGGAGTGTTGGACCATGTGCTATTCTATCTCATTTACGTCTTAAGAAGCATGAGATATACGGTATAATGTTTTCAAGGTAACATGCGTAAGAAAGTGTCCCATGGGACTAGCGGCCACCCCTATCGACCAAACTACCCAGTAATAAACCTTAGAAGCCTCAGGCCTTTTGGTGCCCAGTAGTTTAGAGACCTGAAGCATGGGAGCACCAGTGTTAAACCCTCCAACCTCTCGAAGTGTCACAGATAGCTATCCGACCATGCAGCCCGTTACAGATAAAGGGGATCATCACTGTACTACCTTATTAGTATTAGGAGCTCATTGCCGCCTCTGCCGCTATAGAATGCTTGAGTCCTAGCACGGGCGACTGACTTGGGGTGGTTTAAAGCAGATGCTTTAGTGGTTCCTTTTAAGATGATGTTTCCACTTTAACTAAGCAATGTGCTGAAATAAGTATCTTGGTTAACAGATTGTCAGCACCGAGTGTCGAAAGAACACACAACACATATATAAAGATCATTATCGTAATCAAATAATCTTCTGAAAGAAGAGCGTGCGGGGGGAGGGGTTAAGCAGGGTGAATTTGTTTCCTTACATTAATGCTCCAACTCTTTTATGACCAAGATAGAGTACATGCTCAACTTCTAAGGCCACCATTTCATTGCCATACTTTTTTATGCTCCTATCTCCATTATGTTCTTAGCAATTTGGGGGACTGGATAACCAAGTTCCGAAAAAGTTGACACTTAGCAATGGCGCAACCAATTCTCATAATGTCTACCTTTACCAAGTTTCTCGTTCGACCCCTTAGTGGTCCCCATGCATGGGCTACCCTCCCGCAGCAGGTCTATCATGTGCCAACCTGTTCAGCATGAGGCACCTGCACCCTCTTTAATGTATTTCAAACAAAGGAAATGTTTTCTTCCATTACTAAGCTTTTATGGAATGATTTTAATTTCTCAAATTACTGGTAGGTTTTCGCTGTAAAAAGTGTCCTTCAGAAGCCAATTAGTTTGATCCAAGGACCACCTGGGACTGGAAAAACTGTGACTTCTGCAGCAATTGTATATCACATGGCCAAACAAGGCCAAGGGCAGGTGATTGCTACACATGTTCTGCTTTTTTTTGTCCCAATATTTATAGCATTCTGATAGTTTTTCCCTCTTATCAGGTTTTAGTATGTGCTCCAAGTAACGTGGCTGTGGACCAACTAGCTGAAAAGATAAGTGCCACTGGCTTAAAGGTAAATAATATTAGAAGAGGACAGTAGTACATCTCTGAACATGTTGTATAGTTTGCATTTCTAGATTGGATATTTCGTCAGACATCATCATTGCATTATATGTGTGGAGAAACTTGTTGACTGATATTAGTACTACCCTTTCAGGTTGTTAGGCTTTGTGCAAAGTCGAGGGAAGCTGTAAGTTCCCCTGTTGAGCATCTAACCCTTCACCATCAGGTCAGTTCACTTGTTAATGATATTTACATTGTTTGCCATCAATTGCTCTACGTTTGTTGTTCCTACCATTTTGGCTGTAATACATTTTTGTTGCAGGTTCGACATCTTGACACATCAGAAAAAAGTGAACTTCACAAGTTACAGCAACTGAAAGATGAACAAGGTGACTTTTTCGTCTGTTGCTTTTTTATCTTTGGGGAATGATGTAACTTTCTAACACAATTGCGATTTCTGCATAAGTATTTAGAGACTTTCTGATCTCCGTTTGGTTTCTTTGGACTGTTTAATGTTTGATGCCCTTGTTTTTGGTTAAATTGCCCTAACCTTGTAGAGTGTGTTTGGATGGAATATAGCAAAGTATTCTGTATATGAAAATTTCTATCATACATAAACTCTGGGGTTTTTAAAATTTATGAATTGGTCATTCATTTCAAATTTTCTATGATATGTCAGGTCACGTTTTGTCTTAAGAAAATGATTTTGTTAGAGCACCAATGAGTTAACTTCGGATAGGTTTCTTTTAGTTGTGTTATTTGCCTTATGTGTGATTCTTTTTAAGTTGGATGCTATTTCCACCCCTTTATTTTAACTGTCTCTCACTATTGTTACAATGGATCTGCCTTTTCTAACTTATGCAGGAGAGTTGTCCAGTAGTGATGAAAAAAAATACAAAGCTTTGAAGCGTGCAACAGAGAGGGAGATATCTCAGAGTGCTGATGTTATATGTTGTACTTGTGTCGGTGCTGGGGATCCTCGATTGGCAAACTTTAGATACCGCCAGGTTTATATACTTCTGATGTGCATCTGTGGCACATATCAAGTAGTTATTCATTTTAAGCTTACTTTGTTTCCTCTTCATGGTTTTAGGTGCTTATTGATGAGTCTACCCAAGCGACTGAGCCAGAATGTCTTATTCCTTTGGTTCTTGGGGCAAAACAGGTCATTACTGGATGGCTTTTGTGTTTCTTTTCTTTATGTTATTTTTGTATATCCTTCTTTGCAATGTGATTCTATTCTGCTAATGCGATATTCCATTTTTAGGTGGTTCTTGTTGGTGATCATTGCCAGCTTGGTCCGGTAATTATGTGCAAAAAAGCGGCTCGTGCTGGACTAGCCCAGTCTCTGTTTGAGCGCCTTGTGCTACTCGGTGTTAAACCAATTAGATTGCAGGTGAGAGTTTTGAGATGCCTTGGTGTGTGACGTGTACCTCCTTGGCTATATATGTTCATATATGCCCGTGATATAGTCAGATTTCTCTTTTAATCAATGCGCCTGATTCTCTATTGCTCCGTTCTTTTGGAATCAACTCCATTCCATGTTATAATTAACTAATGATGGAGAATCTTCTTCTTTTTCTTCTTAATACAAATATTATAGGAAGTTTAACTCTAGTCTTACTTTAATGGAGATGAAAAAGTTTCGTGGTTGTTTTAGTTATATAACGTAATAAAGCTCGGTAATGAGTCTTAGAATGGATTTCATTTGAAGAGTACTCAAGTCCTTAGCCAAGTGAAGTCCCCAGGAGAAGTGTCTTCAAAACACACTCCAATATTCTATTGAGGACTTGTGTATGGCGTCATTTTTATTTTTGGTTGGTAGCTGTAGTTACAATATTATTTCAACTGACGGTGATTCTCGTAATAGTCTTGCTGTCTTGGTTGTGACACAAGACTTCTGAGGTCATGGCTTTAAGAGTTGACCAATAGCAAGACAACATACCTGTGTTCTTTTTTCACGTTAGTGTATTCAGTATTTTCTAGGTCACTCAGAGTGAGTGCGGCAAGTTTATAAGTGTATATAGAGCAGAGCGTCACCAAAGCGCGTAATGAGATAGTACAGATATGTGCTGTAGTCATTGGATGCTAAATTTTTTTGATGAACTAGAATCTTTATTCTCATGGAACATATAGTGAATTGTGTCTTCAATTTAAGAACATTGATTACATTATAGAATTTTTTTATTCATACTTGTAAATCAGAGTTAACCTATTCCAAAACAAAAAGGATTTGATGCACTGCTGGCTGCTATGTGATGATAAGTGTTTGGGTGTACGAGAAGTCAGGTTCAAGCCTGGGCACTCGATGGCATTATGATTATACTGTTGGTATCTTTGGATTAGTTTTTATGCATAGCAGTGAATCTTGTCCTTTGTCAACACCTAAAGTTTAGTAGTGTGTTTGTAAATCTCGATAGCGTTGTCTAACTAGTATTATAAGTTCTTAATGTTCCATTAGAAAAGTCTAGTTTCGCCTGTACTGATTGTTCAGTAAGTTCGGTCTAATGTATTTGTAAGCTGAGATACTTCTTTCGCATTAAATTTTTTTCGGTATTTCTTTTTAGTATTTTAAAAGCTCCTACAAGTTATTATCAGCAAAATCTGGCTTCGTTGTTTGGGGTTTACTACCATAATCCTGAACCTTTTTCGAGGCGAGGGACCTTAATAATTTTCTGCATCTTTTGTTTCCAGATACTGTGCTGTGGTTTAATGGATGATTATTACAGCTTATATATTAAAAATGTTTGAGGTACTAATATCCTGTGGATTCTGCTCACGAATTGCAGGTGCAATACCGAATGCATCCGTGCCTTTCAGAATTTCCTTCAAACAGCTTTTATGAAGGCACGCTTCAAAATGGAGTGACCATCAATGAAAGGCAATCACCAGGCATTGATTTTCCTTGGCCTGTGCCAAACCGTCCAATGTTCTTTTATGTCCAGGTATGATGTGGGCTGATATCATATCGAGAAGCCTTTTCTGTTTAAATTTAATGCTTTCTGCTGCATGCTTAGACATAAATCCTGCTTAATCTGCTCACACCCATACATTATTCGACAAATTATCCACAATCTTTCTACTGAATTGGTACTTTGGCTTGATCATCTGCGTCTCTTGTTTCTTTTAAAAATAGATGGGACAAGAGGAGATAAGCGCTAGTGGAACATCCTATCTTAATAGAACAGAGGCTGCAAATGTTGAGAAAATTGTGACTACTTTCTTAAGGAGTGGTGTGGTGCCTAGTCAGGTATTAGTAATCTGCCCATGAATATGTCAATTTTTTTTCTGCTTAATGTAATCTCATGCTTAACCTTCCACAGATAGGGGTGATAACACCATACGAAGGTCAACGCGCATATATTGTCAACTATATGTCAAGAAATGGTGCTTTGAGGCAGCAGTTATACAAGGAAATTGAGGTAATATATCTTTCTATGGGTACATGGAGCGAGTCAGTACAATGCCGTTTGTTCATCTTCAGTAAATACTATTTGCAGGTAGCAAGTGTAGATTCCTTTCAAGGAAGGGAAAAAGATTACATTATCTTGTCGTGTGTGAGAAGTAATGAACATCAGGTTTGTTTTCTTTTGGTCAATATTTCCTGCTTAAAATCTTGATTTTATGGTAATGGTTTACCTTACTTCTCCGTTAACATACTGGTTCTCTTAATATCTTAGTCTTCTTTTAATATGCATGAAGCAATCCCTTGTGAACTTGCCAGCCTACTTATTTAGTGCTTTCTTTTTGAATTAAAGTAAATTCTCTTCTTAGGACAAAACCTTTTTTTTTCTTAAAAATTTGCTAATCTGGTCAAGGCAAAGATAGACACAGGGAAAATGAGGAGATTACTCGTCTTTTGCACTATGAGAGACTGAAAGAATTTTATTATTGGGGCTGGAGACAGATGCCAAGAAGATGGTGCTTAATGTTGGACTCTTTTTTCAGGGCATTGGATTCCTTAATGACCCACGCAGGCTTAATGTCGCACTTACGCGTGCTCGGTATGGTATTGTCATCCTGGGGAATCCGAAAGTTCTAAGCAAACAACCACTGTGGAACGGTCTATTGACTCACTACAAGGTATCTATCTATTTGGGGGTCGGTTTGTGGCGTTTGGTATCCGTCGTACTTTCTTTTTGTACTAATATTAGTTGTGGTTGATGACTTGATGTTTATATGGTTATATGACTGTTTTGTATATTTGAGGCTGGCCAATATTATTGGTCCAGTTCGGTGGCATTTCTCAGTAACCTCCCTGCACACGGGGCAAGAAACTCTCTGTTGATTCCACCTCACCATCCATGTTGCTTATCCGTGTGATCTTTTCAGGAGCATGAGTGTTTGGTTGAAGGACCTCTAAATAATCTAAAGCAGAGTATGGTTCAGTTCCAAAAGCCCAAAAAGGTGTGTTATTAACATTTTTTGGTCGAATGAAGAAATCTGAAGATCATATAATCATTTTTGTACAACCATGAACATATGTTGACGGCACGTCGTGGTCTTTTCATGGTTCAAATGACAGATCTACAACGATCGCCGACTTTTCTTTGGTGGTGGACCTGGAATAGTGCCTAATGATAGTTTTGGGTCTGTTAACTCATCAAGTCCGAATGCTGATAGGAGAAGCAATCGATCTAGAGGTATGCAATGTGTTCTAGTCATGGATCCTAGGGTTATAATTTACAGCCAAGAAGAATGTGATCATTAGGAGACAATTCTTTGAGCATGCCGTCTCATCTTTTCTCTTATACTTATTTTAGAACAACCTTGTCACCTTTACAAATGCAGGTTCTTACATGCCACCTGGCCCACCCAATGGTACTCATAAACCTGGATTACACCCTGCTGGTTATTCGTTGCCTCGGGTTCCGCTTTCACCTTATCATGGTGGTCCTCCTCAGCCCTATGCAATTCCTACTCGTGGTGCTCATGGTCCTGTAGGAGGTGTTCCTCATGTGCCTCAGCCAGGAAGTCGGGGCTTTGGCACTGGGCGTGGCAATGCTGGTGCTCCGATTGGTAGTCATCTGCCGCACCAGCAAGGTTCACAGCAACCAATTGGAAGTCATGGGTCTAATTACAATTTTCCTGCTTTGGAGAATTCAAATAGCCAGCCATCTGTCGGTGGTCCATTATCTCAACCCGGATATGTTTCTAATGTTAGTTTTGGTTTTTATATTACTCTGCTCTTTGTTTTTTATATGAAGGCTTTCTGCGAATTCAATCATTTCTGCTTTGTTGAGACTTGAGTATTTCTGTTGTACGTGTTAGATTGTTCAAGGACCAAGCCAAACATTTCGCGATGGGTTCTCTATGGGCGGCATGTCTCAGGTAGTTGATCTTGTGAAGTTTTGCTATGTTCATATAATTGATCTTGTTTGACATCTCTAAAAGTTATTTTGTCTTCATTGTGGATCAGGATTTCTTGGGTGATGATTTTAAAAGTCAGGGATCACATGTTCCATATAATGTCGCTGAATTTTCCACACAGGTACAAGCCACAAAACTCTTTGTATGATATCTTTCTCTTGCGTAGCTCTTGATTGCTACTTGCCTACATCTATAATGCAGCGGTCCGGAAATTAGTATTGACAGGCTAAATGCTAACACATTTACATAGTTGTACCTACCAGTGTCTGCGAAAAGGTCAAAAACACCCTATGTGAGTTGATAGCTAATGAAATAGTAACTTGTCAATCTACTTGGGTTCTTGGTTCCCTCTTCTTTTATCACGCCTATAATTCTCTTTGTTTAATTTTTTCAACATTTTGTTTACGTTGGTATTGCTGTCTCTCACCCACCTATGTATCCAATTAGACACGTGTGTTTTTCGGGGGTGTTGGGTGAGGGAGGGAGGGAGGGCAGTTAGCAGCATGAAGTTGTTTCTTTCATCAGTTGAAGATGGTCATTTTGTTGCTTCGCTTTTCAGGCTTCTCAAAGTGGATATGCAGTTGATTATGTTACACAGGGAGCACAAGGTGGCTTTCCTGGTAGCTTCTTAAACCAGAATTCTCAAGCTGGATACTCTCGCTTTGGCACAGGAAATGATTTCATGTCTCAGGTTTGCATCTTTCATGTCAGAAATTGTATTCCCTGTTAGGATCTTGCAATTTTTAGTGAATGAATGGAAAAATTGTATACAGAACAAAATCGACATATAGGAAATTTGAACCTTAGCAAGAGTTCTGTAGCAGAGTGGTTTATATTGAGAGAGTTTGGTTTGTGTGCAAATTTTTGAGTGTTTTTTCCCCTTACATTGTATATTTTGGTTCAGAGTTATTCCAACTCTTCTAAATGATAAATTACAGGACTACATGGCACATGGGGGTTCGCAAGGGCTATTTACACAGGTGGGATTCAATGATCCATCTCAGGAAGATGCTTCGCAGAACCACTTTGGTGTGGCCAATGCCAATCCGCTTCAGTCTCAGGTTCATCCTTACACACTACTTGTTGCTAAAAAAATTCCATTTAGTTGTTTGTAGTTACGTTGGCTCGTCGTAGGCAATGTGCACCACCGAAGGTCCACTAACATTCTGACCATCTACGTGCAATTGTCTACACATCTTTTAGGTGTCTGGGGGATTCGTACCTCCCTCTATCTAAATTTTGTCTGCCTGGTACTCGTTTTATGTGCTGGCAGCAATCTTTAAGATTTCCTCTAAAATGTTATGCTGTCTACAGGGTTTGTTGAATCCTCTCTACTCGCAGCCTTTCAACCACTACAACACACAGCCGTTACACATGCAGGCTCCCCAGCAGCAACAACAGCAAGCCCAACAGGCACAGAGCTCCCAAAATCAGAAGCTCCACTTTAATGGTTAAAACTTCACGAGCCTTGTATCTGTGATGGGTTATAGTCTTTGCATCCAGCAATTCGGTGTGTGCTTTCGTGTGTGGCCATGTTATCTGCCTTAAGATCCGGTGAAGGGTTTCCAGTAAGTGAGCTTGGGTTTAATCAACCCCCCTTTGAATGATAACTCAATTACTGGCATCAGATAGATGGTTTAAGAAAAGGGCTGCGTGGGAAACACAGGCAGCACATCCGGGGCTGAGAAAGGGAAGGATAACCCCAAGTTACGTTGAACTTTTGCACTGTTCGAAGAGAGTGAAATTCTCGCTATGGATGAGAGCATTACATGGCTTGTTTTTGTCGGAAGGGTTTGGTTACTGAGGAAGCAGGGCTAACATAATCGGGGCAACACGGAGTTATATACAGAAGCAGCTAGCACTGTGAATTTTTGTACAGCATGCTGGGGAAAGTCACCTAACCCTTTCAGCTCTTCCTGACATGTAATTATACTCTCTATATATAAGTGATTGCATTGACGATGACGATATGTTAAGAGGAGGTTCAGTCGCCTATCAGCAGACTCCGTTTAGCATATAAATGTGTGACAAGTCTAATGAAATTGGATTTTGCGATATCTGAGACAAAAGGATTAGGTTACAAGTTTTTGTTCCACTTGCATAATATTAGAAATGAGGTGTAGGAGTTCGTTTGGTTAGCCTTATGTCTCTAGAATTACAAATAAGTTGTGACATCCCACAACTTCAATAAAAGAGGAACATAAGATTTCTTTACAGCAAAAAGTTCTGTGCCCAATCTTGATAGACGTCAATATATGCATGACATGCAAATGTTGTAAGGGCTCCTGCTTTTATTAACTGAGATGATCCTGTTTTGATTGTACAGTAGTTATAGAAGTCTATAATTATAACACAAGTCATTTCCCTCTATGTTTGGGCATCCCAAAATTTTGCATATTAAAAAGGGTTAATAGTGAAAATATATCTTTACATATGGCACGTTTGCAAATTAGCTATTAGACCTTTCAAAATAGTTTTTTTATCCACCAAACTATGGCACAATTATGGTGCCCACTCCCTGTTAGTTTTTCCGTTAATTGCGAGGGTATTTTGGTCAAATCACTTTTACCGGGGTATAAAAATGCAACCTTAAAAAATGTTAAGGTATAATTTTGTAAAAAACGCTGTTAACCCAAAACAGAGTCTGGACTCCCTTATGCTATAGCCCCGCAATCTATCCCTCCAAAACATGCCCATGCGATTTTACCAATATGCCCTCAATATGTTGGGGGATAATTTTGCAAACCCTATATTTTTTGAAAAAAATGGACGGAAGGTAAACGTTTGCAAGGTTAGCCATAGTTTGGTAGATAAAAAAACTATTTTGAAAGGTCTGAGATAAAATTTGCAAACGTGTCATATATGAGGGTATATATTCGCTATTAACCCTATTAAAAATGTTTATTGCCTCTTACTACAGGAATTTTAAAACGTAAATCTCTTATTTAAGAGTTTTCAAATTGTTTCGGTAGAATGTTTACTCGTCATCTTTAGTGATATTTAAGGACAGATAATTGTTAGTTTCATTCTCATTTATGTCTTTCCTTTCTTTTAGTCGCTAAAACTCTCTTATAATGAATGACCTTATCTTTTTCGAACGAGTTTGTAATCTAGTTATATACTGTATATGGAGGATGTTTCATGTCTCTTTCTTATTTCGAATGTATCTCATTTTGCCATTTGAAATTCACCCAGTCAAATGGGTTTTACATTTCTCGCTCTTTCGTTTTAACATGTCCCACAAAAAAAATTTATTAATAGTTTTGCAATTCTACCAAATTCTATGGTTTTTGCCAACACCACGGCCCCCGCCCCCGGCGATGGAACTGTCATGAAACGACTTATTAGTCGATTAATAGATCACTTCGGAATAACATATACATCACATATCCTGGATCAAGTAAAGACTCTTTGTAATTTCTGACCATTTCTTCTTTTTTTTGGGGTTTCTCACAAACCTAATGTTCCTCCTTTTATTACATTAATGTATCATATATTATAGTACAATTTTATCTCATATTCATTTTCATCATTCTTTAATAATTTTCTATTATCTTCTTGGTGACCTTTATTAATGCAAATATCAAAATACGGCTTTCTATTATTATTTTTATTGTAGTTATTGTCAATATTAGTATTATTATTTGGGAGACTCTGTCTCCCATTTTATATTTCACTTCTTTATATATATTACTAAAACACTAATAATCGTTACTATAAGTTCATTTTTAATGAAAAAAAGTGGTAAAAAAATCTTTAAAAAAAAAAGATGAAAAAAATGTTTCGTCGTTGTTATCATTACTACTACTAATATTGTATTAGGCATTAAAAATATGACTTTTCTCAACTAAAAATTCGGCAGCAGTTGTTTCCATGTGCAAAGCTTGGCTCAGAACTAGTACCGTAGCATTTAAGGGGATGAAAAACAGAAAAATACATTGAAAATTAATCTTTTTCCTTTGAAAATTTCAATTTATGTGTGAATAGTGTAGGGTACCAAAAAATTACCGACCCCAAAAAATATTTTTGACCGGAAATGGGGTTCCAAGGCGGGTTCTATTCTACCCCTCACTTCCATCCGCAAAGTTTTTGTCAACAATTAGGAGTATTAAACTACTGAGCATCAACCCATCCACTAACCCAAGTAGCATCAGGTTCCTTAGAAAAGAGAAAGCATTGCCTTCGTTTAAGCCCATTTTGGCACCATTTTATCGCTAAAGAAAAATTTTTGGCGGTTATTTAGGTTACAGAAAAATAGCTACAACTCCCTGTATAGTGATAATTGATGGCTGTTAAATGTTCTTAGTAACTTTTATTTAGTGACTGCATTACGAATTATCGATGAAATTAGTAGAGTTACCATTAAATAAATTTGATAATTATTAATTATCACTATATGGAGGGTTGTAACTATCTTCCTGCAAATAACGTAACAGTCAAAAATTTTGTTTCACTAAAATACAGTAGTGATAACGGTGTGATAGTGAATTTGCAGTGTGTACCGTACAACTCAACTACCAAGTATATATGCTATTCGAAAAAAGCAAGGACGAACATCAGTGACATCAAAAGAAAATGTGTGAAAATAACAAAAAAAAGGTGTTCAAAAGATTCCAAATTTTAAATTTAATAGATAATAAATTTAAAACTTCAAAAGCAAAGCAGTTTTCTCAACTTTATTAACTTTCTCAATGTAACTCTTCCAAACGCTCGTTGTCTTTGTTTGTTTTTTTTTTTACTGTAGGTAAAAATCCTACCAACTCATATCATTAATAAGCAAGTAGTACAAGATAGAGTACAATAAAAGAAAAAATAACAGGTGATCGCATCCCCTGCAATGTCTCACAGACAAGGACCGGCACAGAGCCAGGCGTCCTTGAAAATCTGAGAGCGGCAAGAACAAGAACGACTTTATCGCCAAAGAACTTTCACCGAAGACTACTTGAATAAAAGATTAGTGCACATTTATCCAAGCCAAGACACTCACAAGAGACAACAACCCTGTCCCAAAGGTGAACCCACGACTAGAAAAAAAGAACAATAAACCAACAAAAGAGATAACCTAAGAAAAACAAAAAATAACCTAAGCAGAACAAACAAGATAACTATGAACTAGAAACAAATAAAGACTAAACTAACAGCCAATAAACAAACACCAGCAATTAGGTTATCTCTGTTAGGAACAATTAACTGGAACACCGCACATCCTTCTGGCTGCCACTTGTCACCGATGACGATAATTCTAGACCGAGTTCACCCGGACACTCAGCCACTCCGATCTCTTCACTCACCAACTCATTCAACACATCACCCGTCCACGGCTGAATCTCGCACGACGCCCACAAGTTTGTACCCTCCTGGCAGACTCTCTTCAGCGTCCTCGCCAGCGCAGCCATCGCCGAGGCATCGTAAAACACGTCGGACATCAGCACCACCAGTCCACCCCACCCACCTCACTGAGCTGACTCGGAATCTCGTCCGATCCCCAGACTACTTCACACACCTCAACTCGGTCTCCAAGTCCGTTGGCCTCCACGTTTCCCTTCAGCCCACCAAGCAGCGGCTCGACGTCGGTCAATATGACTCTGCTAGCGCCGAGCATAGCCGCTGTCAATCCGGGAAGCCCGGTGCCGCCAGCGCCGAGCTCGAGCACGGTTTTGCCCCTGAAGTCGAAGTCCAGCCGGGTCAGCCACTCCGACAAGAGTATGGACGAGTCCCAGAGCCATGACCCGGTGAGTGCGCGGCCCGTGGCCGGGTCATACACGTCTTCGGTCTCGCTAATCACCAGCGTCTTCCCTGCTACCTCTGTTTCTCGTACGCCCATGTTCTTAGCCTTGTAACCTAGTTGATCTTCTCATTTGTATGGAGTTCGTGTATGTTCTCGTTTGCTTCAAGCAGGGTGAGCTCAGTTCGGTTTGAAAGCTGAATATCAAACCGAACCGACCAACCTCGATTTGAAAGGAAAAAAAAACCGGACTCTTTTTTGCAGGTTGAACGGATCGATTTAGACGATTTAATCGGTTTGAGCCAAACTCAATTTTGGACAAGTTTAGGCCCAAAAATTAATAACTTATACAAAGCTAAAAAAAGATTAACTTTTTTTATCATAATTAATAACACTTATTAAGATGTAGGCGGCGAGTGAAAAATGTGTGTTACGGTCAAGGGATTTAGGGCTTATCCCATTTTATATGAGTAGTTAGATAATTAGGGTTAGTAAAAATAATTAGGATTAGGTAAAAATATAGATATGTTATATTATATACGTTCGGTTCGGTTTATGCAGTTTCAAAAAAATCCGAACCGAATATATTGTCTGGGAAAAAAATCGTCAAACCAATTAATTTAGACTGATTGGTTGGTTCGTTTGGATCGGTCGCAACAATTTAAATGCTCGCCCTTAACTTTAAGCAAAGCCTTTGATTATTACTGATGCGGTAATATATGTTTTCTAGTGGTAATAGAAGTTTTCTAGGCTTTTGGCACATGGCCCAATAAAACCTAAACATACTTTTTGTGGCTAACTCCATAATACGAATATATGCATGAATTATTCTAACCACAATAGTGCTTAGTGGATAAAGATCGTGAGGCATATATTCTTAAAGAGGTTTTTGGTTCGGCGGCTACGAAGAATTTTCGTTTTCTGTCCCCTCAGAGAATAAGTATAGTGTCCGTAAATTGGCATGTGATACTCAAGTTACGCTCAACTAAAAAAATTATATTCTTTTTCTAGTGCTAAGTCTATTTGTCCAAAAGGACTTATAATTACTATAAAATATGCGACTAACACTTGAATAATATTGTTTGACTCACTCGTTATTGCGTAAAGTTTTGGAGCAACTGGTTGCTTAACAGGATATTTGCGCCCTTCTAATTACTCAAGATTTTGGGCTGATCAAATCATGTTTATTATGCACTTATTAGTGGTGTACCTTAATTGGTTTGGATTTGTCCGTAAATGACTTGCGCAGGAAAGATGTTGAACCATGATAATATGGATTAACGCATTCTTTAAACTTTTTAGATCAATTAAAAAAGTTCTTATTTATTTAGATAACAACGGATAAGAGTGATTTTTCAAGAGGAGAGGGGTTGAGGTGGGAGTTGTCTGGTTCCAAGTAAAAGAGGATAATATCGTATAGTTCCATTATAGGTGTTGGCCTGGGGTGGTCCTAACTTGTATGTTAGCATCTTTGTTCATTTTGTATATTCAGAGTAATATTTTTGACTCTTAGGCGCAATTTATGAAACTTCCATTATCTAAAAGTTATAAATAAAAATCTTCCTTGAATTATCTTTCCGTGCATTAACATTATTTCTTAATAATAGAGCATTTTTATACTTTTGGTTAATGTTTTAGCCAAAATTGGAGAACCACAAAGTAGCAAAGTATTGCTAAGGGTGTGTAATTACTCTTGCTTGCATGTGTAAAATGGGCTTGCATATATAGCACTAGTTGCTTAATACTTATTCACTATTGTTGTCGTTCAAATATTTGTTAGAACAACGTTAGGATATTATTTGTATGGTTATTAGCTTATTTTACTCTATTTTTCAAAAAAATTAACTTCTCCATAAGAACTTTTATTTTTGAGCTTATTTTACTTGTTTATTGCTAATTAATACGATGGGAATTCATTGGTTATCTCGAAATGAACCCTTTGTTTCAATTGCCCTATAGCAAAGTAGGGTGTTAATTACATCCTTCTACATATATTTGTAAACGTATCAAATATTCAAGTCGACAGTATTAGATTGTTTTGTATGCTCTTAACGTAGACAATTAATCATGACTTTTCACAAATTTAACATGAATTACATTAATTAAATAACATCTTCAGTTGTTGTAAGTACGTAGTTCACCACAAGAAAATATGTATTTGGCGACGGAGTTTTAGCGACGGAAGGTATTCCGTCGCTAAACATGTCTTTAAGCGACGGAATATCCCGTCGTTAAAAATCCGTTGCAAAATACTATTACCGACGGAAGACACCGTCGGTAAAAGTATTTTGCAACGGAGTTTTAACGGCGGACTTTTAGCGACGGACCTACCGTCGCTAAATATTTTTATAAAATTAATAATTTTGAGTTTGTTTTAAAAATTATTTAAACGACGGAATAAAACCGTCGCTAAAAAGTCTGTCGCAAAAAGTCTTTATAATAAGACATTCACCGACGGAGTTTTAGCGACGGTGTTATTCCGTCGCTAAAGATCCTCCATTTAAAAACAGATCTGGTTTCTTTCTCTCTCCCCGTTCTCTCTCTGAATACCTGCTCTCACCCACCCACCGCCGTTCTCACCTCCGGCGACCCAGCTCCAGCGACACTCCCGTCCCCCACCCGACGCCGCGCCACCAAGCCTTGCACTCCGGTCGTGCCACAAAGCCCTCCACTGTCGCCGCGCAACGAAACCCACCACTGCCGCCGCACCACCAACGCCGCCGCCGTCGTACCCACCTCGAGATTTGTATGTCAATTGCCCTAAATTATCTGAATTTTTTGTTATTTTGTCTTCAATTTAGGTTACATGCCCTAAATTATGCCTGGTTTATTTAGATTTGTATGTCAATTTAGGTTCAATTTTTTGTTAATTTGTCAATTGCCCTAAATTAGAGTACTCATCACTAATATACTAGTTATAGTTAGCTCTTTCGCAGATCAGCTTAAACTTCACCAACCTAGATTTAAGTGTAAATCCACCATTGATACCAATTTTGCCTGGTACAAGTGATGCAGTTAAACGAAATTTGGAGCTGTATTCTTGGTCAATGGATCAGATCTTGATCTATACGTTGTCTTGGAGTTCACCATTGCGCCAGGATAAACAAAGACAATATTAAGTCGCCATCCAAGAAAAAGAAATGAGAAAGCAACATTTAAATGTCAAGTCATGTGGATCTAATTTTGGGTTCCTCGAACTGCCAACTGGCAGGGGGATTGTGGACACTTGGCAAAGGGCAGTTGGGACTTGGGAGTTGACCCTTTGACTAGTCAACATGAATGAACTATTGGACAAACAAGACAGCAGAAGCTCCGTCACTCCAGAGATCTCAGCCTCATGGAGGTGACATTCATAGCCCAATACAAGATCATTTCTAGCATGCCCAGCCTGCATATACAACCCTTGGCTCAATTTAGAAACAAAAATAACAAGAACAAGAAGCTTGGTGTGCATAAAAGAAACATCAAACAAGAGAAGAGAAAACCTAAGACTATTTCTCAAGGTCTAGTCCAAAAATGGCAGATCCCCATAACGCACTTGAATGATGAAGATAGGCAATCTCAAGTCTCAGAAAGCAGGCATAAAAGAATACAAGCACATACTCATTACTAGATCTAAGTCAAGCCTCCCACTACTTAAATGTAAATGTAATATCCCACATCGGTTATGGGAGAGTTTGCGATTGGCCTTATAAGACCCTGCCTATGAACTCATAAGTACCTACTTGGCTAGCCCTTTTGAGGGAGGCAATGCCCTGTGGTGGGGCCGTGGACCGGGTCGTTACTGATGGTATCAGAGCCGACTCTCGAAAGCTCGGGCTGGGCTGTTTAGTCGGGTTGCCGATGGTTGGGGGAAACGAAGGCAAGCCCCGGTATATCCCACATCAAGAGGATGGTTGGGGCAACGAAGGGTGAGCTGGGTATATCCCACATTGGCTAGAGAGGAAGATTCTGGGCTATGTGTGATCGAGCCTTAGCGAGGACGCTAAGGAATAAGGTGGGGAGATTGTAATATCCCACATCGGTTATGGGAGAGTTTGCGATTGGCCTTATAAGACCCTGCCTATGAACTCATAAGTACCTACTTGGCTAGCCCTTTTGAGGGAGGCAATGCCCTGTGGTGGGGCCGTGGACCGGGTCGTTACATAACAGTTCCAATGTAGAGCAACAAATAGCTGGGGTTTTGACTGCCAACATAAACTTATTACTAAGGTGTTCAAATTCCCCGATACACTCAATTCTTAGGCTGATTTGGTATAGAAACGGATGCCAACAGCAACACCTAAGATTGCCAGGGGAACTAAGAACTGTAGAAGCTTGATGATGAACTCTGATGTCTTGTCCTGGTTGTAGTGAGGCTGCTTGGGAGGAGTGTAAGTGGTCTTGGAGGGGATGGTTGCTGTGTCAATTTTGCCCACAAAGAATTCGTCCATCATTGCTCGAGGAAGGTCTTTCTGTAGACCTCATCTTTACGAACAACTTTCCCATAATCTTAAACTTCTTGAACATGGCCTTTGTAAACAAGACAAGGAGAATCGTGCTCGAGAAGAATGGCCATGGTTTCAGAATTTTATGGTCTAATAACATTGTCAAGGGAAAAAGAAACACTGCTATTTCCATATTACTACTAAGAGGAATTTTAGAGTCAGAACTAACTCTTAAGGTTCATTAAAATAGAAGGGGGAAACGCCGGTAAAAGTGCTTTCGTTATTGAAGGTCAATAGCATCGCTTGCTTTCAACAATGATTACGCGCTTGGGTATTGCCTTTTTAGTGTCGATTTTTCTTGCCAGTTTAAGTGACAGTCTATGTCAGTATGGTTTGGTCGAAACATGACAGACCTGATTGGAAGCAATATGAATAGACACTAAAACTGCACAGGAGATGGATTCCCAAAACCAAGCTTATATAAGACTACGGGAGCTGTCTTATTAGCGGTAATATGGAGCATGCGCCATAGCTTGATACTCTTACTCAGGACTTTATCGCACAACAACATTTTGCTTCTTACTTTCCGTGACATAGGTGGCTATTTGGGTGGTGAAATGATGATGTGCGTAGTTGAGATTTTTGTGGTAGTCATTTTAGCTACAACTCACTGTGGATCTGTTTTTTTAGCATCACTTTATCATAATTTGATAGATTTAATTCAGCTATGAAATTGATGCTCGTCGATTGAATAATCATCGATTGGTTTTTCATGTTAAAGTAGGTTAAATGGCTTCTGCTTCGGTGAACAGGGACGTTTCAGTCAACAGGCACTTCTTCAAGGTCATGATGCCTGGTTTTCATACAGAACTTGTATGTCATCCCGCTTTCTCTATGTTTTCGTGTGTGTTAAAAGTTTTATCTTTGGTTAAAAACTTACATGTCTTACTGTATTATGAATATGTTAGGCCATACCGGTAGCATTTTGGCGATTGCTTACCACATTGAGATTTGAAGCAACTTTAACCAGCCGCAAGGGGTCATGGCTTGTTAAATTGAAGAAGAAGGTTGGCCAAGAGGTTCTTTGCTTTGAAGAGGGTTGGAACGAATTCGTGCAACAACATGACCTCCATCTAGGAGACTTTGTAGTCTTTCAACACATGGGGCAAATGCGTTTTCAAGTCAGCGTGTTTGATCAAAGCACTTGTGAAAAGCCTTTCCCTTAATGTTGAACTCTGAGGCGTAATTAGACAATATTTTAAACTAATCGCATCGGATATGTACATTTTGAACAATGTTGTGAACATTGACTATTTGTTTGATAATTTTAGGTTGTTAATTGTGATTATTGATCGATGATTTGTTAATCGATGATTTTAGATTGTTAATCGTGCATTTTAGATTGTTAATCGTGCATTTGATATATTGAGATTGTTGATGGAGGATGGGACCCAATTGGTTTAAATTTTTTATTACAGATTTGGGCATTAAAAAATTAAAAAAACAATTAAAAAATGACTTTAACTTTTAGCGACGGATTAATTCCGTCGCTAAACATTTTATCCCGTCGCTAATTTCGTAAAAAAGAAAATAAATTAAAGTACGTAAAACATAATTAGCGACGGATATTCCGTCGCTAATTCAGAAATAAATCCGTCGCCAAAAGTTCTATATTAGACGACGGATTTTATAATTCCGTCGCAAAACTTTTAGCAACGGCCTTTTATACGAGGGACTTTTAGCGACGGTAATTCCGTCGCTAAAAGTTTTAGCGACGGAATATAGGCCTTTAGCGACGGGAAAATCCGTCGCTAAAGACCTTATTCCTTGTAGTGGTTGCTTCCAAGTAATTATTTTTAATAGCACACAAATTGCTTTTTTTTGGTTAAAATAAATATGAATACTCTTATGCCTTCTGTACTTTTAATTAGTGTTCCATAAATACCAAGAAAATTCCAGATACTTTAATTTTGGCAGATTAAACAGAAAAGGAAAAATCTAGAAAACTAAACTAACCCATCTTCGCAAAGCATCACTAGTTTTGTCTGAGATTGGAAGATACTCTCCAACCGACTCATGAATTTCCACTCCATAAATGTCCCCATTAATTAATTCCCATCATTATTTGATTTGAATAAAACCAATAAGCTCCCAGTTCCAGCCTACTGTTCATATATACTGCCCATCCACCAGTAGTTGCTACTCTACTGCCACTGGCTGGGTGCTACCGCCATTCTTGCCTATCCTCAAGATCGAGCCACGCTGACTCCACTAGGGGATTCGCTTTTGGCCTGGGGAAGAACAACTGATCATCCTCTTACCTCAAGAAGAAGGTTTTGGGAGAACAAACTGCCATGGCCATATGGCTTTGTCGAGCGAGATCCTTATTCTGATTCTCCCTGGGATGCACTCAAAGATGACGATCTATCCATGATCAAAAGCACTACTGAATCGGGGAAGACAAAGATTTCCATAACTATTTACGTTGTTCACGAGGTTGAAGAATCTGGGAAAGGTAGGTTTTTTAGAACCGCAGTGTGCAGGACATGGGACGGCCAGACCGGCGAGAAAGCGGTCGAGAGTGCTGCAATGGATAGTCAGTGGATCATGCATGAGTTTTGCCTTGGCGGTGTAAGTTTGCGAGGGTTGCAAGTTACACCAGCGTCCATTTTATGTGCTGTGAAAGATTACTAGGGATTTCTCTAAAGGCTCCCTGCCGGAAGGAATTAATTTTACCCAGCATCCTGTACTTAGGGGTCAGTTGCACCCAGTACCCTAGGATTTTAAAATTGGCACCCAACACCAAATGACGGTCAAACTACCTGTTGACTAGACGGCTGTTAGTTTTTCAAAGGGCAAAATGAGATTATTGCCCCTAAAGCTTACATGTCATCCCAGGTAGTGACACATGGCCAATTGGCTGTCCACGTCATTTCCCTCCAACAGCCCTTATTCTCTCTCTCCTTCCACATTTCCCTCCAACAGCCCCTCTCTGTCGTTCTGGGGAGTTCGCCGGAGTACGGCCGTTTTCTCGGGATCTTCGCGGGAGACTTACGGACCCTTTGGGTCACTTCCTTGCTGGCCTATAAATACAGTTTTCCTCTGTTTCCTGCAATTTGAACCAAAATAAACGCAAAAAGCCCTTTACTCGTGACTAATTAGAAATTGCTCATCTCTGCCATCTTCCCAACAAACTTGCAAGCAAGCTCAAAGTATGGTCGGGCTCAACTGCAAAGCAAACATGGTGTCTCTCGATATACGAACCAAATCGCCGAGGCCGTCGAACAAGCTGAGCATACCGGTGCTGCCGCCGGTTCGCGTCGCGAATCTGGCGCCGGTGTCTGATTCGGCTTGCTCGGCCTACGAGCACTACCTGCGTCTGCCGGAGCTGAAGAAGATCTGTGCTGTGTGAGGATGAGGAAGAGGAGAGCGAGACGCGGGGGACGGCGCCGGTCATTGATTTGAGCACGTCGGGATGCGTGTTGGCTCGAGAAGGGAGCTCGGCGGAGGTGTGGAAGCTGCATGACATGTATGCTTTAAGGGGCAATAAGACTATTTTGCCCCTGAAAAACTAACAGACGTGTGGTCAAAGTGCCTCTTGACCGTCATCTGGTGCTGGGTGCCAAGATTTTTCAAAATTTTGGTGCTGGGTGCCAAAATTAGAACCATAAGGTGCTGGGTGCAACTGACCCCTAAGTACGGGGTGTAGCGTAAAATTAACCCCTGCTGAAGTCGATCAATGGAAGCTGGAAGGAGTTGGCTGCCTGAAGCAAGTAAAATTGCATGTTAAAACTTTAGTATAACTTCTGTGAAATTGCATGCAGAAGCTTTAGTAGAATTTCAGGTGAAATTTTAGTAAAATTGTTTTATCTTTAGTGAAATTGCATGTAAAACTGTAGTGAAATTTTAGTAATATTACTGCTAGAAAGACTGAACTTGAAGAGAAATACAGATGTCAAGCTTTTAGTTCACTATAAATAGTTGTGCAAACCCTGTCCAATCTTCATGCATTCTCTATCAAACTGCCATTTTTTCCTTTCCTTTTTTCTTTGTTGAGAAGTAGGAGCAATTTTTATTTAACCATCAGAGAGTTGAGTCATACATCGTGGAGTGACTCTCTCACTAGCATCGTGGTACAAAAGGTTTGACAAAAATATCAGCTAGTGATGCCATAACTGGTATCTCTGTTGCTGATAACCTGCCTGTTTTGCCTTTTGATCCACGCAATAAATAAATAAAAAAAATTCATGTATGCATGGAAAACATGTATCTGCCAAGAACGATTAAGTAGTGCCTTGCAATCAAGATTTAATGTGTCAAATAAGGGGGCGTGAGGAATATTTTTTAAACGATAGTGGATGATGCTCATATCATCCACCTCGAGCAGAATTTTACGAAAATTATGATTCCAAGCGAGCCCGCCGTTCAGCAGTATGCCTTTTTCCTTTCCTTGATTTCGTGCTCCACTCTCATGATATTGCATCCTCTTTTGATCCTTATTGTAGCATTCTATTGCTTTCTAGCTTAACTTGGGGAAAACCACGACATGTAGTGATTGTTTTGTAAACTCTCGGGCAGCTTACTACCCAGACTCCGATGAGCAAGGAAGCGAGTTCAAATTTTTTTTCTTTGTCAGGTGAATATAACATATACGCATACTGCTTAATGAATTTTTGAGTAACATCGACGAAGGAGTGGATCCAGAAAGTCTAATCGGGGGTGCCAAAAAATCATTAAAAAAAAATTGATGGCTAACATAATAGAATTCAAAAGGTTCAAGTTCACATAAAACATGAATAGTAAAAAACACATTATAATTAGCGTCACTATTAAATCCGTTAAATACAAAACAGATTGTTCAATTTGTCTACTAACAATATATTTTCACTATGACTTGTTAATGTTAGTCAACAATAAGTTTCTAGTTTTGCATTGAAAAAGCTTCACTCTTACTATATAAATTTATTACTAATGTGATTGTTAATTATATGAGTAAATTAGTTACGTTTAAGTTAACTTACTATAAGAATTTAAACTTTAAAAAAAAAGAATGAACCTTAATCTAATTTTTTTTTTTTTTTTGTAATGTGGAAATTTAAATTATGGGGTTTAGAAGAATGAAGATAAAGCAAGAAAATGAAGAAGATAATGACTATGATAGGGCACAAAGAGTAAAAGATACAGCAAATTAAATCTTAATAAATTAGTGTTACAATATAATGTATTTTTGTAAACATTTTAAAAGGATGCAAGGACGGTTAGTTAAGTCCAGTTACAATCTTAGTTTAAAGGGCAAGGCCTTTTATTGGCTACTGCTTCAAATCCAAAGGACATGATAGTATTTTAAATATATTGATTCATAATCTAGGAAACTAAAGAAGAGTTCTAAAAAAAATGAGGGGTGCCATGCCCCCCCCCCCCCCTCCGGTCATGGGGGTGGTCCGCCCCTGTATCGACGAGTCTTTTCGATGTTCTTTCATGCCACGTGAATATTGGATATACGTATAGTGTTCATTTATTCTTGAGTAATGTCGACATGTCTTTAAATTGCAACTGGGGCATGTGGTTTCGGTACATTTGGGGCGACAATCAATGGCGGGGACATATCGGCTGCATCTGATCTTTATCGATGGTTTGGCCAGTAGTGCTTGCTACTAGGTGATTTTCCTCACAAGGATATACTCCTTTCGTATCAAAACTTGCTTCGATATTTAGGAAATCGCTCTGACATGATTGTCTTCAAAAACTTATTAAAGTCTCCTATATAAAGTTTTTAAAGTTCTCCCATACGGCAACTACAAATCAAAATGCTACGGCGATGACCATAGAATTTTGATATCAATTACACCAAGGCCTGCATGCATCTCTATTAACCCTTAGTGTGATTGATGTCGAATATAAAAGGTAAATTTGTAACTTTAATCGGGAAAAAATGCAAAATAACTGCCCTTATGTAGGATCAGTAAAGCTGGACAAGTCGATATCGTTTCATGCACCTATCCAAGAAAAAATACTATATATTGTCAAGATTAATGATGAGAACAGCAACTACCGTTATTAGTGGCTTTTGTTATAAGATATCAACAGGGCAAGCAGGGCTTCACTGCTGTGCAACTTTGTGGTGAGGTGGAGGTGGCTGCCAACATTAGTGGTGGCGGCGGCTACCGGTAGCGGTCGAGGCATGCGGCAACAGTGGTGGTAGTGGCAGCCATGCATGGCGGCAGCAACTGTCAGGAGATGTGGAGGCGACTGCCGATAGCGGTGGCAGCTGTGGCCAGTGGAGGTGGCTGTAGGGGTGGTGGCAGCCGCCAGCAACTATGGAGGAAGGCGGTTGTTGGCTAAAACGGCGAACGAAGGAGGAGGCTGTCGCCGACAGTAGTAGAGGTTGCCGGCGGTAGAAAGCATATGGCGATAGCCGGTGGTGGTTCAAAATAACTCTAGAAGTCCAACCCAAGATAATCCAATATGAATTGAACCCAACCCATCCTAACCCATTTTATAATTAACGGGGTTGAGTTGGGTAAAACCTCACATTTTTTTGGTTTGGGTTGGTTAAACCCATAAAACTCAATCCAGCGTTACGAGAAAATATTTAGTGTTTGTCTAACGCCACGTCACCGGCTCAGGTGATGTTAGACTACCACTATCATATTGCTAACTCAGCAAAGTGATCACGGGAGAACAATAATAACAAATCTTAACTTTAGGTAACTATGATTAGTGAAATATAAGAATTCAAATTTTAACCAAAATTTTGAAAATCCTGCTTACCGATTTTTTGCCATCAACATATTTTGATTTCTCTTTCTCATTCCCTTTCTTTATCTTTATCTTCCTTCTCTTTTCTCTTTTATTTTTGCCATTACAAAAAATATGAAAGTCACATATCTAACATAAAGCATCATATAATCTTCATGACAGTCACACATCCTCTCTCTCTCTCTCTCTCTCACACACACACACACACACACACACTTCCTGACCACTCGACACCATGGTTGCCGGTGCCATATCTATGGCCATTGCCTATATATATATATATATATATGGAATTTCCCAATTTAATAGAACTGCCATATGGGTAACCCATGAATCGAACTCACTTTGGTTGCCGGTGCCATATCTATGGCCATTGCCTATTGTATCAATTGATAGTTACTCAAGACATAACTTCCATGGCCTATATCTATTTTCTTGCATTGTCTTTCAAGCACACAATGGCGGCGAAGACATGCTGTGTCTACCGATTCAAAAAGTTCCTCTAGCGATGACTGTGTTACGGTTTCAAACTTTAGATCTATTTGATTAAGATACATTCAAAATATCAAACAAATTTTGTTTTAAGGAATAGTGTAGCCATTGATTTGTAAACTTTAATGGTTCAGATTTTTCTTGTACCTTCTATGTTCTTTGAGCAGTTACATTTTAGAAAATATTCATAGTTCATTGTATTTGTTGCATTAGTTATATTTGTTCCTTCTTCGTGGGTTTCAATAATCATCACTCTTAACCATCTTGGTGCACTTTAATCTGGTAACGTACTTGTGAGTTTTCGCTTTACTTGTGAAGATTATGGACCAAATTAGGAGCAGCAGATTTAATTTGATTCTTAGTCCACTAATTTATCAAGAGTTCAATGGACCATCCAAGATCTGTATACAATCGTTGACTCTTATAAATATGTTATATTCTACGTTGGTCGTTGTCAAAAATGAAAAGAAAAAGAAAAAAGAAAAAAAAAAGAGAATGGAGATGAAAGAGAAGAGAGAAGATGTTGGTAAATGGGTTTTGCGGGACAATGGAAGCCAATAAAGATCGTTGTTGTTCATTATCTTTCATTTGATGTCAACACATTACCTCCAAAATTAGCCATAGTTGCTCCACGGAAATTAGGGTAGTTACAGTTGGAGAAGTTGCTAAAGATGTGGAGGATTGTTCACTTTAAGCAGAAGCCAAAGTGGAAAGAAAAAGAAAAGGTCGAGCTTTAGACTGTTTGAAGTGGCTGATATATTTACCGGATGGACCTGAACCGTACTCATGAAAATGAAAGAGGAAAGAGAAGGAAGATGAAGGTGAAGAAAGGGATGGAAAAAGAGAAATGGAAATATATTGATGGCAAAAAATCGGTGAGCGTGGTTTTTAAAATTTTGGTGAAACTTTGAATTCCAACATTTCACTAATCATGGTTATCTAAAGTTAAAATTTGCTATTGTTGTCTCTGCGTGATCACTTTGCAGAGTTGGTAAGATGTTAGTAGTAGTCTAACATCACATATGCTGGTGATGTGGCGTTAGACAATTACTGAATATTTTCTCCAAAGTTACAGTCCTAGTTACAATGAAATTTACTTTGTGATCAGGAAAAAAAAAAAAACCTGAATGCAAAGGTGATAAGTATGAGGTGGTATAACTAACGTATAAGCTGATAGGATAATAATCTCTTGACTCTCTTACTTTTCGAAAATCTTTCCATTTTATTATATCATACTCGTCTGTTATAGTACGTCATATGTATCACCCTTACACTCAAAATCTTCTCGTGATCGGGACATTGGATTCAAATTTTTTCCACAAGGTTGACTTCGGAGTGGAAGCACCTAAGAACCGATCCGTCTGAGCTTGAATCATCACCCAAACCGTTCCAAGTAGAGCCCATGCATACCTTTTGCTTTCTTTTCTTTTGCTGAAGTCACTACTTTGGCAGTTTCAAATCTTTGCTCCTTCTCACTTCTTGTCAAAATCAAGAATAAAAGTTGACACAAAGACAAGGCAGTGTCCTAATGGCGCTTTAAACATCTAAAGCGGGCCATCAAATGGCCAATTTTCCATGAAAGGCCAATCTCTTCCACCGGCCATATCAATTACCACTTGATTCACCCTCAAACCGTATGTGATTGATATCCTTTATTGCGAGATAAAAGGGATAAATAAGTACCAATTTGGAAAGATGGCCATGACTCGTTGGATGTTAAGACGGATAAAAGTCCATGCTTGAAACGTTGAAAATACAGTAGTTATTATTTTTTATATAACGACTGCTAAATATTAATCACTCTTAAATGTGTTTCTAATAGTGTCAATGAAGGCTTTAATATATATAAGAATATCACTAACCGTATACGGTGATCATTAATAATCATCATATGAAAGTAATAATCTTCCTATAACGTGGGTGGTTGCCAAAATTTATCCTTCCTGCGCACAATGCATTTCCAATATGCGATTTACAAATAATAACTATTAGGGATTCATACATGAACTTCAAATTTTACTTCTTGTATTTCATTTTCGTCGCTAATGATAAACTTTTGGTGCACTTTATTGTTTCTTCGAGCAAGACCTTTTAGCTCCGTACAACAAAAGCTCACCGCAACTAATAATTTTTTTTTTTGGATTTTGGATAATCGATTGCCAAAAAAGAGGCCAGCTAAAATGAACAAGAAGGCCAATCATAGGACACCTCATTAGGGGTGCCAGTGTGCCGCTGCGTGGATATGCGATAAGCAACTATGAATTTCTAAGCGCCTGTCTCCTAAACAGTATTTTTTGATGAAGAAATTGAAGTGATCTAAATATTTTCTTTATGCTTGTTTCCGAAGTATAAAACATTTCAAGCAGTTTGTGCCTGCACTGCAGACGATTTGACCTGCACAATAACCCACTATTCTCTGGTTCATATTTGACGACAATGACAGTGATGGGAAAAGCAAACTCAAACTTTGTTGTTTCTTTAGGGTTCTACCTTTTCAAGTTTTTATTTTTTTGTGGCTATGAATATAACTGCAATTTATGGCATTTTGGTATGTAGATTATACCCATCGATGTTGGAAGTAATGTCTCAAGACCCCTGTCAATCTGTCATTTCTCCCGTGTGTTAGGATTAAAATTCAGGCCTTTTCAGACGCGAGAAAGTTATAAGAGTGTGTTTGAAATTATGGATGAGATTTGGATTTCATTTTAAATACTCAATTTTGTTGTTTCGAACATTATAAAAAAGGAATTTGAATTGAATTTCATGGGATTTGACAAAATTTATATCTATAGTGTGAAATCTGATGAAAAATTGACGAATTTTGTGGAATTTGAATTTACTTGAATTAAAAGTAATTATTTACATATCTTACCATTTTCTGAATCTCTAACAATGAATGGAGATTCAATGAATCCACCACCACCGTCTTCATTGTCGCTACTGCCACATCACTTTTAGTACCACTACTGACACCACCTCTGTCACCACTATTGCCACAACCACCGTTGCCGCCACCAATAACGCCGTCACTATCACCGCTATCACCACAACTGCCACCACCTTTGCCACCAGTATTGCCGCCGCCGCCATCACTACCGTTGTCGCCTCTACTACCACCACCGCGATCACTACCATCATCGCCACCATTACTGTCATCACTACTTCCGCCACCACCACTACTGTCACCGTCATCGTCGTCGTCACCACCACTACTACAAGCACTACCATCACCGTCGCTACCACTACCCCTACCATCGCCGCTACTGCCACCCCTACGACCACCACCGTCACCACCACTATTACTACCATTACTGCCATCGCTGCCACTACTACTTCCGCCACCATCGCCACCTCTGCCACCACGTCACTGTTACTGTCACATCACTTTTACTACCACTACCGGCATCACTAGTACCACCACTATTACCACCATCGTCACCATATAGTAGTCGTGACACTAACACACTTGAAACCATTTATCGTACTTCATTTTTCATTATAAGTCAATGATGTAATTACGTAAAAATGTATTATATTTCCATTTCTTTTGTTCTCCAAAGACAAAATGGGAATTATGTGATTTGAATTTACTTCCGTTTCAAATAAAAAAAAAAAGATGAATTGAATTCTAAATCCAGTTCTGAATTTCAAATCTAAGTTTTAAAATAATTGGTTTAAAGAACACTCAAAAAACATTAATCGGTCGTGTTTGACCGTCAAAAAATATAGTTTTTTAAGAAAAACTTGAGTTTTGCAATACATCCATTTGCCCATCGAATTTTTTATCGTAGCTACGGTCACCTCCTACACCCTTCATCTTCTTCCACACCAAACACCGTCCCCGTGCCGCCGCGAGCCAGCGGAATGAATCTAATATACGTGTGCACGGATCAAGATCCTCTGCTGTACAGCAAAATGTCACTAGCGAGCGTACGCTAATACAGCAACTCTGCTACAACAGAGGATCTTGATTCCGTGTGCACGTTGTCAGTGACTGACCCAGACAAGAAGCGTAAGAAAGTTGAGACTGGGTCACGTGACTGCGCACGCGCATCAACATCAACTAGGGTCACCTGGCAGTTGGCAATGTCCAAACAATTCTCGGAAAGACGAATAAAATAAGTAAAATGATTAAATTAGTTGATCACAAATTGGGAGCGGAGCAGGTAGAGCGGGAAGCTGTTGGGCCCCATTCCATGAAAGGAAATGAAATGGAGAATAAAACCGTTTCAATCTTTGGAAGCACGTCCATAATGACTACCCTCATTGTTGGTCCAAATATCAGCTTTACCCTACTCTGGTTGCATCTTAATTTTGGATCAAATCTACTTCGTCTGTCACGAAATAATTATTCTTTTTTTCCTTTCTTTAGCGATTCACTTTGAATGCAGAGATCACGTGTTGCACATTTTATCTGCGTAATCTTTTTTTCTCTTCATTGGATACTAATTTGAGAATAGATTTAGAGTCGCTGATAGATGAGATATAGAATTCGTCATAACATATGAAAATAATTTCATCGTATACATAATTAAAAGTATGTCATTTTGGAGCCTTGTTTCCTAAATGTGTACCCTGTCTCCTCGGCCGCTCCCAAGAAACATCAAAACAATATCCTCGCTGAGCAACACCAACAATCCATTGACTTAGTTGCTGAGAAAGCTACAAGACAACAATTAGGCGAAGAAGTGTTTATTTGAACTTTTGACACTCTTGATAGTATATGGACAGTGAATCTGAACTTGAATTAACTGTGTCTTCGGCAATTAGTCTTTAGGCAAGTTGCACGAGGCAACGCAGATTTTCAAGCCATGGGTAATCAAGCAAAGATTGCAAAAATCCTTGACAAATTTTCGTTAATTTTACATCAATAAAAAAAATTCACAATTCTTTCCTTATTTCTTTTTTGTGTTTCTGCTTCTAAAATTGTTGAGAGATATAATTTAATTTCGGTCAACAAGTAAGCTGATAATGCAAAAAATATCCCTTAACGTTCAAAAAAGAAAAATAACTCGTAATTCTTTCTTAAGTTTCAAGATTGTCATGATCTAGTTGTGGTAAGTTATCCAAAAAGTCATTATTCCAAAGGAGCTGGAGGAAGTTTTTCCATCAAAGTTGGTGAACTTTCCATTTTTTAAAGGGATAATTGCGCAAATTACCCCTGTGGTTTGGGGCAGTTGCAAAAAGCCGCTTGAAGTTAAGAAAATTGTAAAGTAACACCTGTGATCGCAAAAGTGTTGCAACCGACGATTTCCGTAACGAAACCAAGAAATTGTCCAAAATACCCTTGTATTTAAGCCTTAAGATTCTCTTTGTACACCGGAATTCTCAAGCAGAAGAGCGGCACCACCACCCAAGCCACACTGCCGCCACTCGATCCTGCACTTCATCGACCACAAAAACAAGCCTCATCTCTCTCAAAAATCACCAAGCCCCTACCCCCACTAGCTAGCCATGCCCGGCGTCTCCACAGCCCCGCACAACAGATCAAGGGATTTCCGCCGCAAATCAAAGGGTTTAATTTCAAGCACAGATCTAGGGTTTCTATCGCACTTTGCGATCTGGAACCCTTGATCTATGTTTGTGCGATTATGATTGGATTATTGACATAGGAATATGTTTAGTCGTGGTGCAGTGGTGGTGTATAGATGGTGGCGGCAGGATTGGGCGGTGACCGCGGCTGCGACGTTGGGCTGTGTTGGCGATGATGGGACTGGGGGCAGCGGGTGGCGGCGGCGGGATTGAATGAGGGAGATGGCGTTGCCGAAGGTTGTGGGTGGAGGTGTTGACGGTGACGGGATAGGATGTAGCAGGTGACGGCGACGGCGGGATTGGATGAGGGAGATGGCGTCGCCAGCGATTGTGGGTAGGGGTAGCAGACATCCGGTGGTGGAGGAGGATGTGGCTTGCTAGGTCGCGGTGGGTGGCGACGACGTACTTATTCGCAGTGGGTGGCAGCGGCGCAGTGGGCTAGCTTGGGTTGATGAAAGGCTAGCGGCGGCGGCACAGGGTCACGGTGGGTGGTCACGGCTGGATGGTGGCAGAAATTGGGATGGTGGTGGTGGATGGGGCTCTATGGGGCACTAGGGTTTGGATTATGAGGTTGGTGACTTTGGTTTTGGTTGAGCGATGGCGGCTAGGGTTAGAGATTGATTGGATTGGAGAAGAAATTGGGACCTCAGTGGGAGAGAAAAAAGAAAGGGAGGGTATTTTAGTTTTTTTAAAGTATTAAAATCTACTAAACGCACTTTTTAAGAGAGTGAATATCACGCTCTGTCAACTTAGATGATATTTTTAACGATTGTAATAAAATTGACACCTCAGGTGTCTCTTTGCAACTTTTGTAACGGCAGGGGTCTTTTGCAAAAGGCCCAAACCACAGGGGTGGTTTATGCAATTTTCCCTTTTTTAAAACAGTAAAACTTGGTAGCAAACTTATGACGTGTCCATTACTTGATCTTAAGTTTCAAAGTCCCTAAACTTATTTTAGTTTCTATTTTGACCCCACCACCTTCACCATCACACACCACCACCGTCACCCTCACCCTCACCACAACCCACCACCGTCGCGCCACCAAACCTGCCACAGTAGCAGCACGCACGCACGAACACAGACGCAGAAGACAGATTCGCGGACTGCAAGAGGAGAGATGGGGCTGGGATGGAAATAATGCCGGGGGCGGCGCGGCGGTGCAGATCCGACGAATTGCGGGCGGCGACGGCGTGGAGATTGGTAGCGATAGCCATGATCGATCTGGGTCGCAACGTGTGCGTGTGTGTAGTGTCTCGAGTTTTGTGCGTGTGCACCGTGTGGTTGCGGTGTGCGACTGCTTTGATAGTGTGTCTTGTTGCCTGGAGAAAGATGTGAGGGTGGTGGGTTGCGGTGGTGATGGTGATGGTGGCTTGTGTGGTGAAGGTGATGGTGGTGGCTTTACTAATGGAGGTCATGATAGTGGAGAGCCGTGGTGGTGGTGGTGGTGGTGTGTGATGAAGGTGACGGCGGTGGTAGTGGCGGTGGGCTGCAATCGTAGTATGAGGCGGTGAAGGTGGAGGGGCCAAAACAGTATTAAGTATAAATTGTGGGCTTGTAAGCATAAAACAGAAAGGCGTAACAACTTTTAAAAACATTTTGTTGATTTTGACAGCAACGGAGCTTAGCATTATCAAACATTCAAACATGCCAATCTTAACAACACGTAGCTCCCCATCATGATAAAAAGAGAAAAAGCAGTCAACAGCACTCACCTACGTTTACATTAGATTAGATTTGGAAAAAAATATTTCGGCTCCATTTTTAATCGGTAAAGGTTCAATACCACTGTCACAAATTTCAAAACTATCACTCCATAGTAATTATAACGATAAAAGTAATGCAGAGTCTAAATATCAATTTTATTAAAAAAGATTCCTGCTATTCAACACTGTATCAGCTTTAGCATCCAAAAATTATAACTAAAATTATTTTATTGAGATCGCTAAAATTTATATTGTCGCTACAAGTTTTACAGTGTCATTTGTCTATTACAGTCTAGTCTCAGCTCCCAACTTTACGTTTTTTAAATTGTTCTAAATTTATAACAAAATAGTGAAACAACGTGAATCTTTTACTCCTTCGGCACTACTAGTGATTAATGATAACAAAGATTTTAGATATGTACCGCAAAAGATTCCATTATACCATATCCCGTAAAATTCTGTGGGATTAACTCAAATTGGGAAGCCGAACAGGTTGGCAGCAGCCATGGCAATTCCGGAATTAAAGGCCAAACACAGGGCGAGATTTAACGGGGAGCCTCCACCAATAGGGAGTAAAAGACAGAGAGTGGATGGGGGTACAGCCAAGTCTGCTTGCAAAAAAGCGTAGCTTGGACTCGTAAAAGACTTGACAGCACGCATAATAAATATAAATAAATAAAAGGCAGTAAAAGCTACACACTACATTCAACCGAATACCGAAACAGGCCACAACAGCGACACACGAAACCGACTTTCTCCTTCAGATTCACCAGAACTTTATTCCCCCCCCCCCTCTCTCTCTCTCTCTCTGGTACTCTTCCTCTCTCGTCACTCACTTTTCACACACACACACACACTCACTCAATAACACACTCATGCACTGCTAGTTCGATTGGAGATCCTCTAAGCTTGTTTTCCGTCGAGTGTTCCAGCTTTTGGTTTAGTTTGTTTGAGGAATTCGAGCTGTCGATCGCAATTTTGTGTATGTGTATGTGTGTGCGTGTACGTGTGTTTGTGTGTGTGGGTGCGTGTGCGGGCGAGTGTGTGTGTATTTTGGATGTTTGGAGTAACACTACTATTATGGACATGCATGCTGAATTTCTATTCTTTTGATGTAAAGAGCGCGGCTCATCTGGCAATAACTTGACATTTGATTGAGGTTCGCTTATCTGTAGTTGTACGTAATTAAATTGAGCAATTCGTGTGTTGTCGATGAGCGTCCAAAGCATAGCTTTCTTTGCAAACATCTCGTTTTGATTTACGCGTAGCGCACTGCCTCGTGCGTTGTAAGTGTTAATAACCAGGTTGTAATGTGAATGGGATGGAGATAAAAAGTTTGAATATTTGTTGCTTTGTTTTTCCTACGGTTTTATTTCAGCACATGTTTGTTTACGAGATGTGCTTTTTATTGCAGGTAATATGAACTCTTTCTTTGCTACCAACTGTTGCTGGATTAAATTAACCCTACCCTGTCGAGTGGCACGATGAGATTAATTATATGTTTACTCTGATGCACTGCGACTGGTTGCGTCTAATTGTGAGTGTAGTGATGCGTCCTGTGCTGATCCGTGGTTACCTTTTGTGGTGCATGTTGTGTGGACGTCTTGTTTTATCCGTGCTTTCGCTTAGTCCACTGCAGTATGACAGCAACCCTATTGAATCAGGAAACGGCTCATCTACGCATTCGGGATCTTTTGCTACTGATGGTTCTGAAATTAGCACCTCCAACTATGTACAAAAGTTTAGTCATGTATCTCTGTTAAACGATTTGGTGTCTTGCGAGGACCTAGAAGGCGTGGGATCATTTGACACTACTTGCTTGCTGAACTCAAACCTGTATGTAAATACTGATATATATGCGTTGGGGACGGGGAACCTAGAGATACTTCCTCATGTTTCCATTGTTTGTCCGGTTAAAGGATGTACAATAAGTTTCAATGTATCTGGGAATGTCAAAGTGGGTCAAGATGCAGCTATTGCTGCTAGTTCTGTAGTTTTTTCAGCTGCCAGTCTGATTATGGAACCTCATTCTTGTATAAATACAACGTCTTTGGGTGGACTGCCGCCTTCTCAGACTAGTGGCACACCAGTGGGTTATGATGGAGCAGGAGGAGGGCATGGCGGCCGAGGCGCATCCTGTCTGAAATATAATCGTACCTATTGGGGCGGTGATGTTTATGCTTGGTCTACTTTATCTGAGCCATGGAGTTATGGGAGTAGGGGCGGTAGTACATCAGCTACTCATCAGTTTGGTGGAAGTGGTGGTGGACGTGTTTTGCTTGATGTGAAGGAAACTCTTTACTTAAATGGATCTGTAATGGCAGAAGGAGGGGATGGTGGATTAAAAGGGGGAGGGGGCTCCGGTGGAAGCATCATTGTCCATGCTCTAAAATTGTGAGTAGAGGGCCTTCTTCTCATACTTGTGAATATCAGATTAATCATACTAAGACTTCTCTCAAATTTCGTGTTATATGAGCATGCTTGTGTGAGCAGTATATGTACGATACAAATGCCGTTATGCATATATGCATGCATACACTTTGCATCCCTCCTCCCCTCCCAGGTTAAATTCTGGTTGGCTACGTGCATGGGCATTTGATGTTCTGTCCGTGAATGTTCATGGAACAAGATATTACTCTGTTGGCTTTAGCAAAAACCTTGTGTCCGATATGGCAATTTGTGACTTGAAGCTCAACTAATAAAAGGGTCTTTAGTTGCGTTTTTTTCAGGGCTGAACTTCTTTTCCATAATTTCTACTCTGCCGTGGTTATAAACTTTGTAATAAGCTATTTTGGCTCCTTGTCAAACTTTTATACCGGATAGTGAGTAGTAGGCTCATTTCTAGTTGGGCAAATTCGTGTTCATTTGGTGTCAACTGCGGTGAAGAAAAGAATCTGTTAGTGCTTGAGTTAGATCTGCTGATGTTAATTAAAGGGATGCATCAGTGCTACTCCTACAAACCTTTGCCAGAGAGATTATTGATAATGGAACCTTTCAATAGGATGCATCAGTGCTACTCGTATAAACCTCTGCGGGAGAGAGTATTCCAAAATGGAATGCTTCTCTCTTTAAACTAGAATTTGTCAACACTCTTCCTTATTGTAGAACCATATTATTCAGTACGGCTGTGGCTTGGATATGCTGTAGAGGGGTTGTAATCAGGGAATTAAGCTTTCTCTTTGTCTTCTTGGCCGTTGTGACAATAACATAGAATCCTTCAGTGTCTCTTAATATTTTAAAACATTTATATTTTGAATTTGTCGAAGCCCGAATAAAACTGGCAGAGGTCTATCACATATGAGAAATCTTGGTTACTTGTGTGCTTCTCCTTGCAAAAATATTTGAACTCCAAAAGGCTGCATTTTGGCTACCAGGAATATTTTTGCAATCTTTTTCTAAGTCTTGCAATGGGATAATGGAATAGCTATGTTTTCCTCAATGGAATAGCTATGCTTTCCTTATATAATGATGCTGGTGATTCTCCTTTGTGCCGCAGTCATTTTCTAATATGACATAGTCTGTACTCTGGTTATTTGTTTTGACTGATAGGAGAGGATTTGGTACAATAAGTGCAGCTGGTGGGAGGGGATGGGGTGGAGGTGGAGGTGGAAGAATATCACTGAACTGTTACAGCAACCAAGAAGAAGTAAAAGTCACAGCACATGGTTTGTTCTGATCATACCTGTTTGTCAGTTTTTGTTCAAAGCGATTATCACTTATGCAACTGCTTTATACCTTTAGTAATTGAGAGGCTAACTTTGCTTGGTGAAACTAAATGGTCACACTTGAAGCACTCATCATTAAGGGGAACAATGATAAGCAATTGCAAGAACCTAGACTTATTTTTATCTGCTGCCAGTTCTTTTTCCGCGTGCAAAATCATGATTGCATCTTGGCTTTTAGTTAGAATCCTTGATTATTGGCAAGTCTACGGGGTCTAAAAAACTTGGCATCTTTTTTCCCCTTGAATCCTTGACTCTCCATTGTACGCTATGATAGTGGGAAAACAAACAGAGCGGGCCGAACTCCACTCAAGAATCAAGATCACGCCTTCAGAGGCTTATATTTGTTTGTGAGGTAAACAAACAAAAGTTTGGACATATTTGGAAGTTAGTTAACTTGCTACGTCTATCTCGATAAGCAAATAACCTCAGACAAAATCAACCAACTTGATCTCAGGCTCAAATGAGATTGGTCAACAAATAGAAAAGTCAACCTTTTCACACTTTATAGCTCAATCAGTTTAAGAACCAAGCATCAAGCAACTCTAGGTGCAGCTTGCCCCATTTACAGCCCCAAGTAAGATGACACATCGATTTGGTTTTGCCGGAAAGTCTTTCAACCCGTCTAAACTTGAGTAAGAGTTTTGTCTAACTGGTTTATGTCAGTTTCCCTCCATCCTTACCTGTTTGACGTTGGAGTTTATGTTATATTCTCAGCTTATTTTCTGCTCTTACAATCTAGCCATTCATCTTCACTTCTGTGCATGATATACGCAGTCTGTTCGTGGCTCACTCGTTTCTTTAAACATGGCTGCATGGTTCTCTATCTTTGGCTTTCACATTGAAAGAAACCCTTTCTCTCATCCTGACTTAATGCAAATTTCCTCATATCTTGTTCTGTTGTTCCTTATATGGTTGCAAAATCACCTTACAACCATGGCATTCCATATTTTTTGGTCACATTTGTTTTATGCTCATGTTGATTCTTAGCGGATGAAAACAGTCTGCGTGAGAGTGCTTAGTTGGCCTCACAACCCCACCAAAAAAGGGTATAGAAAAAGAAAGAGCATGTTTACCCCCATCATCAATTTCAGGCAATACTTTAGAATGAAAAGGCCTGTAAATGAAGTTTATATTACTTTGCAGAGATCGAGTTTCATCTAGAACTTCGGGCGGCATGAGCTTCCGGATAATTATGTTTTAAGCTACATCACTCGTGTCTGTTATTACAGGTGGTTTAAGCATTGGCTGTCCTTGGAATTCTGGAGCCGCAGGTACTTATTTTGACGCATCTGTACTGAGCTTAAAAGTGGGCAACGACAATGTTACAACAGAAACAGAAACGCCTTTGCTTGATTTCTCTACTAGCCCGCTATGGTCAAGTGTCTATGTGGAGAACAATGCAAAAGTTTTGGTGCCACTTCTTTGGAGCAGAGTGCAGGTTGTTTAGTTGTTCTCTTTTCTTCTTCAAACTTATCCACGTATCACATTGATTCACTACTTGTTCTTGCCAATTGTGATGCGTGACGATCTATGTGATATCTGCATGTACTCCTCTATGGTATCTTTCTTGTTAATTATGCCTCTTGGGTATACCTAAAAAGATCAAAACCATATATTATTGCAACGTGATGGTCTGATCTATCTGGTCAATTTTTTTTAAGAGTCAAGATAAGTTTGGTGCACCCCCCACCCCCCCAAAAGAAAAGGCTGTATAACGTGCCCTGAATTAAGGTTAAGGATTCGAATGCTATTACGCTCTTCAGGGGAAGTTGTGGATAAGGATTAAAGGGCTTAAGACTATCTGCAGATATGGATGTTTGCTTTCTATATATGTTTTTCTGTGTTTTTTCGAGAAAGGAAGCTAACTGGCGAAATTTATCTCCAGTATTCAGGAATTTCGTATCTATACCTTTCACATCTTTGGGGTGTTCCCTTGGTGGGACACCGAGATCAGGAACCTAACCATCGTTATGGAAATGTGGTACATATTACCTTTCTTATTATTTTCCACAAGGCAATCCAAACAACAATGATTTTTATGCTGAACAATCTTTGATACCAAACTGGTAGTCTTTCTGCCTTGAGTACTTGTATCATAGGACACAAAATTAAAGTCTGGTGTATGTCACAATCACATTATGTTGTTGGGCTTTTTTTGTGTCTCGCGACCAAAGTAGAATGGGCATTGACAGAGCCTGCAAGCAGTCGAAACTTCAAATCTTCACAACCTTGTACTAGCTCGCTATCACTACCTTCTTCCAAGACTAGCCAAAGTGCAGTATGCTTTCTGCTTGTGACGATCTTCAGCGTCTTTAAGCCTCTTTCTTGACCATGTTATACATATCTCAGATCACCCCTTCTAGCCGGATTTCAAGCTTACTTCCTCTTGTTTCTTCTAACCGGGTCCTATCGTGCCTTCTTCGGAGTTCCGGCTGAGCAGAATATTGGATCTGAGGTGTTTAGCCTAGCAAGTCACTACATTTGCGAAAGTTCCCTGTTGGAGAATCTAAGAGACATTTAAGGCTTAAAAATTCACACACACCCCCCCCCCCCCCCCCGCGCCCCCAAGTGTACCTAGTAGGTGCGCTCTAAGGCGAGGCAATGCCTTTCGGTGGGTGCAGGTTCAGGGCATTAGACTATCGAAATCAGATCCCAGCTCTTAGGAACATAAGCAGTCCTTGAAGTCCCTGCAATAAAGACTATCTCATCCTATTTAAGGAGTGTACTGGCTCATTTTAATTGACTCTGCTCATGTTACCAGTTAGTTAGTAAAATCATTAAAATTCTTAACCTTATTATTATTGCTCCACCCTACTGATTGTAGGTTCCCACTTCCTCACTTGCCAAGTAGCAGAACTGTAACCCAAGTTGCTATATGAATTTGACTAGCCTCTTCATATTCAGGCAGCAATTTGGCGCGTTTGGTTATGACTGTCTTCTTTATGTGCCACACTTTCACTAACGTATTTTTGCAACCAAGTCCTTACTTAACCCCAATCTCTTCTTTATCGGTTAACCTGTCTTTAGTTAGTTTTCCTTACTGGTGTATCTAAAGGCGTTTTATACAGGTATTTTATGCATATATAGGTAAATATATATGTGTATGGGGAAATAAACTAAAATGTGTACTGTTTACTCTTTCTTATTTGTAAAACCTAGTATCCACAGAGCTTGAATATTTTGCTATAACTCTTTGCTTGGAAAGGTGAGAGGCCAGATTCGTCTAGTTTGTGGAGGCAGCATCATCTTTGGATTGTCCGATTATCCAGTCTCTGAATTCGAGCTTGTTGCAGAAGAACTTCTAATGAGTGACTCCATTATAAAGGTGTGAAACTTCCTCACAAAAATCTTGAAAGTGCTTTTATACTTTAGGTGTTGGTAGTCACTTTCTTCTGAATGGTGAAGAAGGTCATTGCAGACCTCAACAAGGGACTGTTGCAGTAGTTTTTCAGTTTCAACCTTTTTTGAGCAATCCATGCCCATTTTTACTTGAAACTTTCGTCGCATGGAAAAGTGGAGTAAGTACTTTAAAGGGAAGATTACATATGTAGAGTCACAGGCTTCACAAGGTTCTTGTATCAAATTGTTCATTATTTGAGCTACTGTCTTGAGAAATACTGGAAGGGGCAATATTACTTGTTTCTTCTTTATGGTGGTTGTAAATGTTCATTCACCTCGGCTTCACAATAGTTATCTCGACTGTATTTCTTTCTCTCATGTAAAGTTAGTTGATGTCTTTAGTTCGTGTATTAAAACACTAGTATAAATCATTCCTTGGGTGACAAATTCAAAGAGCGAATCCGAGTAAAAAGGCGGCTTGCTTGAAGACGGCTGGTCACTCAGTTCAGACATTGCTGCAAATTTTTTTTTTTGTCTGAGTTTCTGTGGTATCACGATGCAAAATTTAGAACAAAGCAGAAAAAAAAGCCCTCTCTCAAATCTGACCATCATATACAAGCGTTTAACTTCAGATCATTGGTTCCTTATATTCGAATCATTATTGTAGCCTTTCTCAAGTTTAATCTTGGGCTCGTTTGCATCACAACTATATAATACATCATCAACTAGAATAGTGAAATTCTAAATCACTTTAAATATGAGAAACTATATTTCTCTTTGATAGGTTCCAAAGGCACATCACTCTTGTACTGGTACTTTTGCGTATTGATAAACTAGACACTGGACATACATAATAGAAAAGAGTGAGGTGATACACTATTGAATTCTTGCTGTCTCCGGATATTTTTTTTTTTGGAACCCTGTAAAGTGCTTTATTTTCGTAAACGTCCTGCAAATAAATCGTTCTAGCAATAATAGCTGTACTGTGTGTGTTCCCCCCTCCCCCCTCCCTTCCCCCCTCCCCCTTCCCCTCATGCTATTATGTATCATCCTCTCTGTTCTGTTAGAAATGACTCCTCTGCTGATATTCTGAAGTAGCTCTTTCTTCAATGTAGATTTATGGTGCATTTAGAGTAGCTGTTAAAATGTTACTCATGTGGAACTCCAGTATCCAGATTGATGGCGGTGGGAATACCATTGTTACTACTTCTGTCCTTGAAGTTAGAAATCTCGCTGTCCTAAGGGTATGGTCATGTGAAACTCCCCTATGTACATTTCTAGTTTCAAATGTTTGAATAAAATTATATTAATGATTGTTTCTTGTTTGCAGCATAATTCTGTCATCAGTTCAAATACAAACTTAGCTGCATATGGTCAGGGACTTCTAAAATTGACCGGTCAGGGTGATGCAATCAAAGGGCAACGACTGTCCTTATCTCTGTTTTATAATATAACTGTAAGATATGTTATATTTACTTTTTCTTCCTTGATTCCTTTGTGTTTTTAGCTTTGAGACTATAAACACTGCATTAGAATGTAATCAAGTCTGAGGGCAGCAAGCTTGTGCAGTAAATGGTAAAAGTAGGTTTTGTATTAGCTCCACTCCTTTCGATCAAGGTAATGGCCATTCTATAAGATCTCGTGAGACTGGCAACGTTTTCTAGGATGCCTTCTTTTTCTTTTGACAAACTTAGTTCTTGGCTCGTACAATATATTAATCAATAGCCTCGAATATCATATATTGATATCAAGAGTCCTCCAGGGTTGTCGCACAAGATGATTTGTTTAAAACTTGGAGGAATAGAACTTATCTGCTGTGTGCATGAATGAGACATTATGCATAAATGTTGGATACTCTAGGTGAGTCAATATCTGGGTTACTGGCGAATTTTCATATACCAGGTTGGAAGTTTAAGACATTGCGGACCTAATACCCCAAGTCCTGGGAACTAGAAAGCTATATTGTCTAGCCGAATTGCATCCATCTCGTGCTTGATAGGCTAGATGGTACTATTACTGCTAATGACGTACTCTGCCCTTCTGTGATTGCTGAGATTATGGTTTTTACTGTTGTATATAAGATCGCATATTTGTTAGTAGGTAACAACCCATCATATCAAGCATACACCTTGGACAGATTGATCTACTTTCCCTAAAAGGGATCTTCACTAAATCCATTACCCTGATTAATTCACTGGATCGTGTTGGAGCACATACACTGCCACTTGCATGTCAAGGTTGTTTTCTATATTTAACTTTCTGAGGTTAGTCCCTTGGTGGGTCATGCTTAGGATCATGTCTAATTTCTAGGTTGTCTTGTAGGCCTTGCTCTTCTCCCACGTATACCAACTAGATGTGCAGTTGACAATATTGTGGGTCAGAGTTCTGTCACATTCCGCACTTTTATAGCATAGGCATCCTACTTTCTTTTGTGCTGTTGATTTGTATGTATGGAAATTTTGTTGTTTACTCTCGTCCGAAAATATGTATTTAAACTTGGTTTTTCATTTCCACTTAATCTTAGGCTCAGTTTATTCGATAGATTAGATTATATGGATTTTATCCACATTGGGTTTCTGTCCTCCTTGATTGATTTCAAACTTAAAATTTAAGGTGGTTTTGTTTGACTGCTATTTCTTGAGGAATATATATATTTAAGAATTAATGTTGTTGCGGACAAAATACATGTGTAGAACTACCTCGATAGCCTAACCCTATTGCTTTCTGTTAAATGGTTCTTCCGTTTAATGGTGGATAGGTTGCAACTTTTGTGCTGAGAAGTTCTAGATAATATATTAATGTCAATCCAACCTAATTATATGTCGTTCGAATGTTCTTTCATGCTTCTTTTCAATCTTAAATTTTCCAATTGTTCTTTTATGATTGTTTTCCTGTTAATTATTCCCTTGCTTCTGCTCTAGCTTTCACTATTTTAAGCACCTTCCACTTTTTCTTTCCAATTATAACTTGATAACACCACCATGTACTTGACAGGTAGGGCCAGGTTCTTTACTTCAAGCCCCACTGGACGACGATAACAGTAAAAGCACGTGAGTGTAAACTTGTGGTGGTTCATTTTACAGCACTGTTGAGGGTTGTATGTGCATTGCATTGGCAGATACGGTTTTGCGAGCTTAGTTTCTTTTTGCGTACTTTGTTTAGGGTAACCAAAGCCCATTGTGGGAGTCTGACATGCCCGACAGATCTGATCACTCCACCTGATGATTGCCATGTTAATTATACACGATCATATTCACTCCAAGTAAGAGATCATCATTCCACTATCTTAAATACTTGCCAGGCACGTTCGCATTAGATGTACATCATTACGTGGGATTTCCTATGTTTATTTTGATTTCCTAGGAAAGAAAGGAAGAAAATATGAATGGCTTGCTTGCTTTTGGCCGATAGTTTTCTGTAATGTGTAGCCGATTCAGATGTGCTGGTTCAGTGTGTTCAATTAATGTAGCTGGGCCTAATTACCCCTGGTTCTGGGCTTGCATGGCTATTCTCTAATGATATCTCTGTGTCCACTTGTTCTTAGTATTAGGCTTTTTCTCTATTGTGTCTCTGGAGTTATGTTGTCAAAAGGTGATGTAGTTTTCTTCACTATGCTTTCGGATGGGCTACTAAGTAAGGTATTTCTTAAAAAGGTAACCTTAATTTACCAGGGGCATCTTGCTAGAGGCTTTCTTTAAGTTGGGTGGAGATGTTTGAACGCATACTGTTGAATTTATGTATATCCAATTGCTTGCTTTTAGTGAAGATCGGAATGACTCAAACAAAATGCTCCTTCCATGTTTTCAACTCTGGCATGTCTAAGTTATGATTTTGCCTTAGCATCACTACTGATCTTAGTTAATGGTCCGTAACCTTATCGGATCAACTAATCGTTTGCTTCTTAAAGGTTGCTAAGAGAAGGAGATGGCTTCCTCAATTATTTCGATTTTTGTTGAAATTAATGATGTGGTGGATTTATACTGCTCAGTAGACTGACTTTTCACTTTTCCAACTTTCTATTAGGAATGCAATTATTATGTCTCTGTTTGCGGTATTAAGGCAAAGAAGAGAAAAAAAAGAAACTGAATAAATGGTAGCCTAGACTCCCACAAACATTGTCCAATTAACTTAAGTACTAACCTCTTAAAGCTTCAATAAGATGGATCCATGCTGCTCACTTGACTGACTTTTCACTTTGCCTTTAACTTTTGGCAGATTTGCCGTGTCGAGGACATCCTTGTAAACGGCATCATTAAGGGAAGTATTATTCACGTCCACAGGGCTAGGACCATCATTGTGGACACTGATGGCATGATAACTGCATCAGAATTAGGTAAAGAATCATGGACATAGTCTAATGGTTACCGCCACGAGTTCTTTTCTAAACTCTATATTTTTAGTTGCATGTCAATCCATAGTCAACCTCAACATCTACTAGTAAGGAACCTTTTTGATTTCTCGCTGGTTTCCCCACTATGTAGATCTGTCAGTTTCTCGGAAAAATATGAGGTTTTGGCTTAATATAGATGCTTTTCTAGGTTGCACAAATGGTATAGGTAAGGGAAATTATTCAAATGGTGCTGGTGGTGGTGCTGGACATGGGGGAAGAGGGGGCTCTGGCTTTTGCAATGGAAGGCTGAGTGAAGGTGGGAACAAATATGGTAGTGCCGATCTTCCTTGTGAGTTGGGGAGTGGAACTGAGGGCCCTCATGAGTCCTATGGATTTGTTGCAGGAGGAGGAATGATTGGTAAGCAATTCTACTGAGTTCTCAAGTTTTGAGAGGACAACTTCTTGTTTGATGATATCTGGTCCTACAATTATGTTTTTGGATATGCTTAATATGGTCTTCCAAAACTTGTACCTTATATTATGATACTTGTTATGATACTTGTCTTCCTTCTGCCCTCCTCGGTGGCAAACTTGTAAATCTGCAAAAAAGTGATAAGACGTAAAAAATAACTATTGATAACCTTTTCTTTTAAGTCAATTGGTATAACCTTTCCTCATTTTTTACTTTCTGCCTAGTCTTTGTCCTTTGCGTAATGAGTAGATTATTGGAGGACCCTGATGTGGAATTGACCATTAGGCATTAGCAATTTAAAAACAAAGAAATGCAAGTGATTTAGAACGATTGCGCTGTCATTGTGAACACTAAGGCCACAAGTTGGAGAAAAGAGAGTATCATCCTTAAATAGTATTTCTTTATTTTATAAAGTAAATTAGGTCCAAAGAACGTAGTTTCTGCACTTGGTAATGGACGAGCGCCTCAAAAAAATGTTGGAAGCTCTTATACCAAGCAAACAAAGACTCATTTCTGCAAAGCCTTATCCAGCTACGGGTTCTGCTCTGTGGATCGTAATGCTGATTGCACGTGGAAAGACAAGATATAATCATCATCATTTTCCTGTTATCCTAGCAATCAGATCTTTTCCCACTACTCCCCATATAATTCTCGGTCTACACTATCTCGTCTTTAGCGATCAACTTGGCTACTGGTTCTGCTTCGTGGATTCTAATGACGATTGCACATGGAGAGACAAGGTATCAAGATCTTCATCATTGTCATACCTTTTCTATCATTCACCCCTATTTAAGCACATACTTTCGATGATCCTAGCAATCAGGTCTTTTCTCTTTACTACCCATATTATTTTCAGTCAACCCTATCTTGTCTTACCCGACCAGCAGACTATTTCTCGCTGTGGCATCTTACAGTGGATTCCCTAGCCTTCTCTGTTATTCTTGCGGGTTTCCTTAAATTTCATAGTATCACTCCTTGTGTGGCCGCTCATCCACCTAAGCATTCGTGATACAGTTTTACACATCTTACACATACGGTTTCTTTGTTGCGCAACATTCTGAACCATATATCTTCCCTGTCCTCACTACCGTCCTATAAAACTTTCCATTCAACTTGAGAGGATTTATGTTCATGGGAAAAATCAACACAATGGGGTCGATGGCAGTGGGAGGTGTTGAGCAAGCCCTTCAGAAACTACAGGTCTGAGACTCTTAAACCATTTACTGTTGAATCTTAAGCTATTAGAGAATGGACCTACGATGTATATCATGAGAGACCAGAGGTTCTTTCGTCGAAGATTCACCGAATAATTTGTAGAACAAAGGACCTATCTTGCACTGCACTATCGAGAACTGGGGATGAGGAAGCTTGGTTTGCGCCATTTTTTGTAGTTGATACATGGTAAGGTACGTATCTGTAGGTGCTGGCCTGTAGCTTTTGAACAGAAAAGAATACAAGTGGGCTTAAAAAACTGTCAATTTTGATCCATGTACTGCTCACTAATTAAGGCACCAGTAGTGGATGTGGCTTGAGACTGTATAACTATATTATAACATGCCCTAAAGAATTAAATTGGGGCCCTTTAAATTACACATTGCCCTTGGAAAGTTGATAAAGTATACGAAACTAAATAAAATTATTATGATCTACAGAGATATGTATGTTTTCACAATGATAAAAATCAAATTTTCTTTGCATTTATGATGAGTGCATAAGACGATTTTTAAATTTTTGAATAAATGTTGTATCTGTTTCCAACTAGTTGATATTCCGATCAACCATGCTCATATACAGCCAAGAGAGAGTTTACTTGAGATTCTTTTTTTGTATTTGACGTGATAACCAAGGGTTACCAACTTTTCAAACGTGCATCAGTAATGGGATCTACTCAGTGGCCACTTCTAAGGCTTGATATCTATGGGTCCATGAAGGCTGATGGTCAAAGCTCTGGTAAAGCAACAAGGAATGGCAATAATAGTTTGGTCAGCGGACTTGGTGGAGGTTCTGGTGGAACAGTTCTACTTTTCTTGCAATCCTTTTACCTGGCGGAGCGCTCCTCTTTATCTGTTTCTGGGGGCCATGGCGTCCCTCTTGGCGGCGGCGGCGGTGGCGGCGGAAGAGTTCATTTTCACTGGTCTAAGATAGATATGGGGGATGAGTATGTTCCTCTTGCAACTGTTAATGGTACCATCAACAATAGGTATGCTCAAACGTTCATGATGTCCACCCTTTAAAATATAGTAGATTTTTTTTTGGTTGTATTTCCAAAAACAGTACCCTTCTTGTTATATCAAGTGCTGGTGGATATACAGAAAGTTGTTCTTTCTTTAGCATATTTGATGGCGGATCTTCACTTCAACAACGTTAGATTTGTTTTCTATTTGTTTAGTTCCCACTGTTCTAATTAAGTGCATATATGATATGGTTTCTCAATTGTGCATCTTGTGCCATTTACGTAATGTCTGACTCGCAAGTCCTAGGATCCCACCAATTTCTAGACTATTTTGTTAGGCACTTGTCTCTACTTTCTCACAGTTTGCCTTCCTCTTTTGCTTACACAGAATAGTGGGTTCTGATGCAAGTCCACCTGACAAAAATGTAAATGTTGATTTTCTTGTCAGCATTTTCTTAATTCTTTCCCTATCTTCTCTTTCTAAATATGCATTTCACGTCATCGAGTCGATAATGAGATAATTGACAATGAACCATTTTAGGAGTTCTGAAGGGAAAAAAGAATGTCTTGAACAAATTAGCTGACTAAAGAAAGTTGGGAATATCTGTATAATGCTGCAGTGCTACCTTTTGATTTTCAGTCTTGTCCCCAGAGTGTAATTTTCTGAATCGCATATGATGTTTACAGTACAACTACAATCTACAAGATTCCTACTTGATAGTATGATAAGCTCCTGACACATTTTATGAGCAGAATCATGCAAAGCCATGAGAAGGTGGGAGGCCCAATTTCCTTGGATTAGTTTGGACCAATTATCACAATCTTACACAATGAAGTTCCTTAAGATACATTTTTTCAGTGAACAGGTTTTTTCAGAGATGATACATGTTTCCTATCTCTCAATATTCCTACATTATATCACCGTTCCATCCAGTTTCAACACAAATTTTCTACTATCATCGAGTTGATGAGGCTCTTGTTGTCAAAATCTAAGATTTTTCTCGAGTTGTTGATTGAATTTAACATACTTGCTGCGTGTTTACATATATAGGATGGTTAATAACAGCATATATCCAATCTTAAAACAATATCTACAGGGGTGGTGCTGGGGAAGGTGGTGGTCTTCGTGGAGAGGAGGGCACAGTTACAGGAAAGAAGTGCCCCAAGGGCCTCTATGGTACATTTTGTAAGGTACTTTTGGTTATTTCAAGTGATGTCATTGCCTTAGCTGTTAAAATTGTTGGAGCAAATGTGTGTGCATCAGTGCTAACAGTTTGATGTGGTAGTAACACTTATAAACTCTTCCATACCATTTTATGTAAAGTGATCATCATTGTGGCTTATATCTCAATTTGAGTTGGCATCTTACATATTAGGATGGTGTTATGCTTGTAGTTGTTAGAAATGGTGCACCGTGTTAATGCTTTGAGGCAAGTTCAATGAAGCTTATGCTTTTCTCGCTTGTTAGTGAAGTTTAAACACGTTTCATCCAAGAAAAAGGCATGCCCAGGCAAAGACAGAGACATAAATCTTGTCAGCGGGTCAATGTGCCCAAAAAGTAGAAAAAATGGCGAGAACTGGTAATGAGACCATGTATGCTGCTATTTCATTTCTTGGAGATCAAACAAATAACGATGTAAGAAAAAAAAGATTCGAGAACGTGATATTGAGGAAGCGTGAAGCCAATCGGACATCTGTCATCTTGTCTATCCTTGCCACGTCAACTTATTCTATATCTACATCTTTGTTTACCTTCTTCGCTTTGTTATCTTCGGACTTCTTGATTTTCTTAATTAGCATCTTCTTCCTCCTTCGTTCTTGTGCAAGTCAATACAGAAACAACTCCAGTAAATAGATGAAGTATCTCTGTTTTCCCGATCTATTACTCTTCAGCTGTCCTTCATTTTGTCTTTCCTTGTAGCTGTCCTCCATTTTGTCTTTCCTTGAGAGGTAGTGAAGATTTAGGTGATTGTTGTCCATTGAGAGCTTGACAGGTGTCGGATATTAATGTGTTACAGATAGTTGTAACCCCTATATGCTAGTTGTCACAATTTAAGAAAGTGCCACATCCATTGCTTCTTAACAGTTTTACTAATATTGTAACTGATACAGAATGGAGGACACAGACTCTAAGCATTCATAATATTAATGACAATGGCAAGGGCTGATGGTAAAGGGAATGGAAGAATTTGGATTTGAGGCATACAGAGAGAGACAAAATCAATATCTAGTGCAATTAAGGAGGAAACTTTATTTTGATTTACAAGATTCTTGGGACGTTATAATCTGCTTGGCGTATATTGCTGTTGAAACATAGTCCCTATTTGACTAATAAGTTCCGTGTATGTTACTCTACTCAATGGCAAGTGCTGTAGGTTTTTCACTTATCTTGCTAGATTCTGGAAGATTGATCTGATGCAATTATTTGTCAGGAATGCCCTGTTGGCACTTACAAGGATGTTGAAGGCTCTGATGCCAGTTTTTGCACCCCTTGTTCCTTGGAGCTCCTTCCTAGTCGTGCGTATTTTATGTACACCAGAGGTAGATATGCAACTCACTCTTTACAGTTCGGTCTATTGCCGTAATTCCATCAGCCATTCTCTTTCTCTTTGCTTGGGATGTTAATCTTAGCAGCAATTTTGCACATGAATAACTATTTTGTAGGGGGAGTTACTCAGCCCTCTTGTCCCTATAAATGCATATCCGAAAAGTACAGGATGCCCAAATGCTATACACCTTTTGAGGACCTGATGTACACATTTGGAGGTCCTTGGCCTTTTGCACTTTTGATGTCATGTGTCGTAATGCTCCTTGCCCTGCTATTGAGTACTTTGAGAATCAAATTGGTTGGATCAGATTGTTCTTGTGCAGATGCAAATAGAGTTGAACATCACAGTCATAACCATTTACCCTATCTTCTCTCTCTATCAGAGGTATAAAATTCTTGGAAATATCGCCGTCTTTACTGTATACTATATTAGAGGGAAAAGGTGCGGCTTTCACAATATTGTGCTTCTTTTATGTAAATTATAGGTCCGCGGGACCAGAGCGGAAGAAACTCAAAGCCATGTTCACAGGATGTACTTTATGGGCCCCAATACGTTCAGAGAACCATGGCATCTTCCTTACTCGCCTCCCGGTGCAATCATTGATATTGTGTAAGAAACACAACGGATTCCTAGAACCCTTTTACGAATACATAATCAAATACTGTTGAGATTGAGACACATTTTGGTTGATCTAAGTTGATCTTACAATTCTTTTTTCATGGAACATGCATAGGACATGATCTGGATAGTTTTCTCTATTACATAATTAACAGCTTTGGCCCCAAAATGGTCAATGAGCTGGTTGCTAAACACTTGTAGCATTTTTCTTCCTGGTGCTATATAATCATTAGAGAAGTCTGAACTTCTCTTCATCTTCAATTGGCTCCTATTAATTGGAAGCCGTTCCAACTGTTCATATTGAAGTATGCGTGCACATTAGCATCCATTTGTTCCATCACATAACTTGCATATTGTATGAGATGTAGGTATGAAGACGCCTTTAACAGATTTATCGACGAGATCAACTCAGTTGCTGCATATAATTGGTGGGAAGGATCAGTTCATAGCATACTTGTTGTGCTGGCATATCCATGTGCGTGGTCTTGGAAACAGTGGCGTAGGAGAAGTAAAATCCATCGCCTTCAGGATTATGTAAAGTCTGAATACGATCATTCTTGTTTGCGTTCCTGCAGATCTCGAGCTCTATACAAAGGAATGAAGGTTCGACCTATGTAATATAATAGTCACTTCATTTTTGGTGTTTTAAGTCAGTGCAGATGTTATTACCTCCCTCTTACAATGCTCCGTCACTCGTCTTAGTCAGTTTTTCAGAAGCCTCACCTGATGTTCCCATGGTTAGCTACTGAGCTTTCCTTATATCTGTTGGGAAATGCTGGCGCTGTTATGGAACTTGAAGGAACGATGCGTCTCCGGCAAGCTAAAAACCCTAGCGTCCCCACAGGATCTCCATTTATGGCCTGCCCATTGCCGGAGAGCTCCCGAAAAGCTCCACCCTCGAATTGTAAGACTTGTAGTCTCATTTACCACAAAATCAAGCAAATTGGAACCCTTCCGACAATGTAGCAGAAGCGCTGGTCAAAAAGACAGCAGTGGCTTGATAACGCTTATTTATCCATCCCAGATATGTGACCATCAAAGCCGAACCCTTCTAATTTCTTTGCCACCCATCTTCATAGCTGAGTTCTCATATACTGGCGAAGCGAGACCTACCACCTCTGTGGACTTTGATTCTTAAGGAGACCCGGGGGATAGAGCGTCTGACTACTGAACCTCTTGCGGCCGCATCTATTCGCCTCTTCTCCATCCTACCTGAAGAAGTAGATGACTCATGGAGGCATCCACATAACTCCGCAGCTCTTCAGGCCATAATGACTACTCTGACCACGCCCAAAACCCTCTCAAGGAGACAAAACTAACTGGATTTGCCTTTCCGTCTCTAGTACATCTAATCGAATCCACGTATGCTGCAGAGCACATTCCTGCATAATTTCCTTCTTTTCCAGTGCATTCATTTGATTAACAGATAATCCGTTGTTATTCTTTGATTTATGTAAAACATAATAAGAGAATTTCCCACTCCCCAATCTTGTTGTCAATTTCCAACCTAACAAATGAATGCCTTTCAGTCAGACAATTCTAAATCATTTTTTTTTTGAGTTTCATTGTTGTTATCCCCTATTCCTTTTTGGAATCTTTGTCCCTCCATTTAACATTTAAGTATGAACTGTCACATAATTTCACTTTATCCTTTAATATATGTTAAGTTACTATCTGCTCTAAACGGTAACTTAAAGAATTGGCTGGATAATGTTTTGCAATGTAATGTGAAAGTTGTTCATGCAATGTTCGGCTTTCAAATGTGGACGGATGTTAAGGAACGGAAGGAGTTTTAAAAATCTACCTTCCATTTGGACCCACAGCAAATTGAAGCTGAAGTCCAAATCTCTCCCTAAGTCCCTCTGGAGTCTGTACCCATCTTAACAGCAAGGAAGAAGATGAAATAAGAGCAACATACTCTCAGGAGAAATGTTTTGATCATCATTGTTCATATGTGGTAATTTTTTGCAGGTTGGAGCAACACCAGACTTGATGGTTGCATACATTGATTTTTACCTCGGTGGCGATGAGAAGCGTCTAGACATGGTTACCAGTATACAGAAGAGGTTCCCTATGTGCATAATTTTTGGTGGTGATGGAAGCTATATGTCACCTTACAATCTTCACAGTGATGTGACGTTGACAAATCTTGTGGGCCAGGTCTCTCACTTTCTATTCTTTCAAACTGTACAGTTTATCTGGGTGTTCTTGTCTGACATTATCTTGCATTACTATCTGCTTCCAGCATGTCCCCCCCACTGTTTGGCATCGTTTGGTGGCTGGTTTAAACGCCCAATTGAGGACAGTGAGGAATGGATCTATCCGATCTGCGCTAGTTCCTGTCTTTAATTGGATAAGAAGTCACGGAAACCCACAGCTTGAGTTCCATGGGGTGAAAATTGAACTTGGATGGTTCCAGGCCACTGCTAGCGGCTACTACCAGCTGGGTATCTTGGTTGTAGTTGGGGATTATTCGCTCCACAGTCCGCGCCAGTCTCATCTGTTGGAATGTTGTGAGGATTGCCCAAGGTAACTTAAAATCATTGGGGCCAAGAGATCAATTTTCTGATGCAGCTACACAAGATATATTCACTGTTCAATAAAGGGTTATGTTACTTTTAGGACCATGAGGTTGACACTTTTTTTCACTCGAAAAGCTGGTGTTCTATTTTAATCACATAACCTCCTGGGGTTTACAATTGGCTAATAATGTACAATCATTAATGACTGTCTGGAGCACTTTCCATTAGTAGGGTTATATAGGTATAACATTTTATACTAATATGTAATTCATATTGAAAGCTGCCAAGAGGCGAGCAGATGAAACACAAAAGTAACTATCAACTAGCAAAACTGCCCGAAAAATCTGGTAGATCCTGCGCACTTGTAAAATATGTTGTAAAATATCGTAACTCGTAGGTGTGTCAAATTCTTGTTGGCCAACTTGTAAACTGTGTCAAAATTAATAAATGTTCCTTTTTCCTCCCTCCCCCTCTCTTGTCTTTGTCCAAACGCCCCTAATCCAGGAAGGCGCAGACACGTTACTTTATCCAATTTCATTTCGATGCCCATATTGGTTACCATCTGCTTTAAAAGCTTAAGCTATTCGAGAATCGACCCAACAGAGATAGCATGCTTTGACGCTTCCCCTGTTCATTTTTATTTTCTAGTTTAATCAGTTTCTGTTCCTGAGAAGACGTGTGTGGTTTGGCTCTTTGCTTCTCTGTTCACCAGTGGGGTTTCAGTAAAAGGATGTCTGAAATATGTGCATTTTCCTCAAAGAAATGCCAAAGTACAATCAAATAATCTCCACTTTACTGCTGTGAACTTGCATGAATTGATGTAGACACCAACTCATCTCTTTCTTATCACAATTGGTATACCCTGGCTCTAGTAGCTGCAGTTATACACTGTTGGACAAGGGAATTGTCTCTCAAGATTAGTATATCTAGAAGATTGTATGCGTTCATAATTTTTTCATCTAGCATCCCTGTACATGATTATTACGACTTTTATGGCATTCAAATGATAAGTTTATAAGCCATAGAGTGCGTTGTAAGCAATGTAGTTGGAACCAAGAGGTTTCACCAATATGGTCATGAAAGTTGCTCTGTTGCACAACTTCGTCAGTTTTCTGTTGCGGTCCTGATTGTGTGGCAATGCACCACTTCTTCCTTTTAATGCTCAGTAGTATGCCTTAGATTTAGGCTATGCCTGTTACAAAAGCAGCAATGACTTTTGCGAAATCTATGTACAGCAGAAGAAATAGATAGTACAATCACTCAGGCATTGCTTTGGAAAAAGCCGTCGTAGCTATGGCATTAGGGGTACCTAGGTTTTTGTTCCAGTAGTTTTAGTAATCTAACTGTTGGTTTCCTTTTGGTTGCCTTGTGAGGAGCAATTAATTATCTTATTGGTTCATCTCCTAGGAAAGTCGCCACTGTAGCTCAAAAAAGCCTCAAGATTTCACAGCAGGGTCAGCCGTACATTAATCATGCTCTATGTCGTAAGAGGATTTCTGGTGGAATTAATGGTGGTCTTGTAAATGATGCTACCTTAAAGTCCTTGGATTTTAGAAGGGATTTTCTCTTTCCACTTTCTCTGTTATTGCACAACACCAGACCCGTTGGTCGTGAGGTACTTCGAAACTCTGTGGATTGAAAATGTTGGGTTATTTCTCGTCATCTAATATCTTGATATGCACTATGTTTCAGGACACCCTGCAGCTGCTGATCTCTGTTGTTCTTCTGGCTGACCTTTCTATCACCCTCCTTATGTTGCTTCAGTTCTATTGGACATCTCTTGGGGCTTTTCTTGCTATTTTGCTCATTCTTCCTCTATCCTTGCTTTCTCCCTTCCCAGCAGGCTTGAATGCCTTGTTCAGTAAAGGTCCCAGGAGACCTTCACTTGCTCGTGTTTATGCCTTGTGGAATGCTACCTCTCTAGCAAACATCGTAAGTTCTACTAACACGGCAGTATGTTACTATGCTCTATCACCACATATGTTCCAGTATAAGGCTTTTGCTTAAATGAAGATACTTAAGTTCTACTTTAACTTGTTGAGGCAAACCATCTCTCTCTGACACTGTCAAGTTCGACTTGGATTACCATCTAATTATAGAAGTCATGTTCAAGTACATTTTTTTGTTGCAGCCATATGCTTCCAAAAGATTTCTACTTTACCAAGGTATTTAGATTCTAGTGTTCATGGCAGATATAAACGTTTGTTAGTTGATGAATTTGGCTATTTGCAGGCTGTGGCTTTCATCTGTGGCATAATTCACTATGGATTTTCCTCATTGCAGCCAGTCAAAGAGGAAAATATGTGGAATATTAGAAGGTGAGATCTTCGATTCCTTTTCTACGCTATCAATTTTGTAAACAAAATAGGGCATTTTTTTGGCTTACTATAAGGATTAAAAGATACAGAGTATGCGCAACTCCTCTAGGGGGATAGTAAGCTGTGCTTTAACTCGTTATAACAGTTGTGCCACATCAAAAGATGAATGGATATTGTGCAATTTATGTTTTCATATGTCCAGCTACTCGTGCAAGTAAAGGATGGTGGTTAGACATTAAAGTGTTAGAAACAAATTAGTTTTCTAGATGTTTCATCCGACTCCCACGTTGTTATGAGAAAATGACTTGTGCGAACCTAAAACTGCAAAAAAGGTCTGTTTTGATCGGAGTTCAGCACACTTGAAGCACCATAATCATATTAGGAACCGCCCATTTAACTGATCCATATTCCTTAATTATGTCGGAATCAGTAATTTGTTCTGGTGCAAGGTGGCAAAGATCCCCAACGATACCAGATTGAGGGCTCTTTCTTGGACTATTGAGTCAAAATCTGCCTACTATAGGAGGGGCTTCCTTCTTTTGCACACCCTATGGTATGGTTAAATGGACCTTTGGAAGGCTCATACAGTCATACTAAAGGTTTCTCACCCCCAGCCCCAAAGGCAGCTTCTAATTGTTCACGGCATTCCAGTAGCTTGGCCAATAAGGGCAATGATTGCTGCTTACTTGACCAGCCGCCCATTCTCTCTCCTTGGTCCCGCTCTCTTGGCTTCTCTCTTGGGGCGTTCTCCCCTTTCATGATGGAGAGGCTCTTTTGCGTCCTCTCTTTTCAGACTCCCAATCAGGTTATGGCCTCCGCATCGTTCCCTCCTTATTAAGATGGAGGTTGTGGCTAGTTATTCACCTACTCCACCGTAGGGAGAGGTGAATTCGTCAAACTCAATGATGCTAGGCCTCATTCTAATCAATGGAGATAGCAGCCATCGTCATGATTTTCAAAACCTAGATTCAAATTTGAAATTAGGAAGTTGTCACGACCCCACCACAGGGAAATACTTCCCTCAAAAGGGCTAGCCAATTTAGGTATTTGTAAGTTCATGGGCAGGGTCTTGTACGGCCAATATGATATTTTCCCATGTTTCAATGTGGGATATACAATCTCATGGGCACGGTCTCTTACGGCCAATTTAATACTCTCCGACATATCGAAGTGGGCTATGACAATCTCCCCCCTAATGCCTCACAGTCCTGAATCTTCCTCTCTAGCAAATCTGGGATATAGCCGCTCACCATTTGCTACCCCAACCATCCTCGTCATGTGGGGGCTTGCGTTCGTTCCTCAATAAATCGGTGATCCAAATGGATAATCCAACTCAAGCTTTTGAGAGTCGGCTTTGATACATTTGAAACAACTCGACGCGTGGCCCCACCATGGCCTCCTTCAAAGGAGCTAGCCAATGTAGGTACTAGACCTGGCAAAAATAACCCGTACCCGCGGGTAGACTCGACCCGTTGATAAAACCTGGGTACGGGCATAAGAAATGAAGATTTGTTCATTTTTAACCCGTACCTGGACCGACACGTAAATCCCGGTTCATTTTGGTTGGATACGAATTACCCTGGTACATGCGTATATATATAAAGGGTATTTGGGTTTTGAAGAGTCAGTCACATTCAGTCATTCTTTCTCATTTCTCGCAGCCCCCCCCCCCCCCCCTCCCTTCTCTCTCTCTCTCTCTCCCTACACCATCCACATGACGGTCGGTCACGACTCACCACATTCATCCTCCATACTCCGACGCACTCCACACTCTGCTGCCTTCCCTTTCGGCCGTCAACCGCAGATCCACAGATCGGAGTCCACAGATCAGCCGTCAAACGCACTCCACACTCTGCCGCGTTCCCTCCACCGTCGATTTCTCCCCTTAGACCACAGATCGACCACTTCCATCATCATCGCAAACCGGCGCTATCGCACTACCGCCTCATCGCATACTGCCGTAATCGCGGGCCACTTCCACCGTCACTTCTACTGTTTTGGATTTGTGTTAGTTTAGTTTGAGGGCTCGTGCTCTTGTTGGGCTGTCGCTGTGATACTTCCTACTTTTTTGTATAATTTATTTTTTTTATCTAATTGTAATTTGTTGTGTTAATTGTAATTTGTTATGTGTTATTTGTAATTCGTTTGTGATTTTCAAGGGTTGAAAACTGATTTTCAGATTTATCAATGTTAAAAATATATGATTATAAGATTGTTAGTAGTGAAAAGGAGAGAATTAAAGATTTAGAAAATTGTGAAACTGTCATATTAATAAATATATTAAAACTGTTTTAAAGAAAAATTTTGAATTTTAGCCACGGGTTTTACCCGGACCGTGCGGGTAGGGTCCGGGTGTAAGAAATGACTACAAGGAAATATCTAGGTAATTGTTATCTAGAGCAGTTTTAGCGGTACCCGTCCTAGCATTATTCATACACATCGGGTTGACCCGTTTGCCATTCTAAGGTACTATCCCGAACCTTATGTTGGACATGACGTTCGTGTGTGAAGGGGCCAAGTGGCCCCCTCAAATCCCACAAGTACAAGTGACCAATGCACCTCATAAGTGGGGCTTCCATTCTTGTTTCATTAGATGCTATAGACCAAGTTTTAACTTTCCTCTCTGCCTGCATTCATGTTTGGCTCGTGGTTTATTTTTTTTGGGGTGGGGGTGGGGGTGGTGTTGTGCATCTACTTGGCTTTTGACTTTATTGTGAAACCAGGGACGATGACAAATTGTGGCTGTTGCCTACTATCCTGCTGCTATTCAAGGTGACGCACGCTCGATTTGTGGACTGGCACATAGCAAATCTTGAGGTCCAAGATGTTTCACTTTTCTGTCCAGATCCCGATGCTTTCTGGGCCTACGAGTCCATTTCATGATATTCAGTAGTTGAAAGCGTTGGAAGAAAAAGTTCATCAGCTTCTCTGGAGTACCAAATAGGACCCTGAGGATCTTGAGTGGGCACGCACAGCTCCGCGGTGTACATATGTCTATACTTGTATAGAGCTCTGAAATATGTGTAGTGCCCTCCCCACGCCCATCCCCCAGACGAACAGTTGTTTAACCTTGATAGGACCTGGAGAGATTAGTTTTTATAGAGAGAGAGAGAGAGAGAGAGAGAGAGATCATAGCATGATGTTTTAGGAGATAAAAATAGGTTTTGCATTCCTTTCGGTTGCAAGTACATATCTGTAATGCTGCAGTTTTTCATGTCTGGTCTAAGCACATCTCCTTTTGCCTTGCCACTTTGGCAGATGGCTGATAGTTTTCTTTTTATGGCCAAACAATTTAACTTGTATTTTCTTTTGTGAAATTTATACTAACAGCCTCTGCAAATTGTTAACCGTATTATTGTTATTGGGTTAGATTAGTTTTCCTTTTTTTTTTCGGTTGGTAAAATGTCCTTCATTCCACCAAATGTGAAAACTTAACAGCCTCAACCTTCCTTTTGTACAAGTTTAAACTACCTCTATTACAAGCTTACAGGTATCAACTCTAACAACAATTTCATTTCTCCCCATACATTCTTGAGAGCAACATTCTTTCATCAATCCCCCAAACATGCCACAGCTGTTTATTCACCGGTCTAGCAGGGGTTTTCTTCCAACTGTAAACTCCTCTATATCTTATCCATTGTTGTATCACATGAATACACCCTTGCTCATTTGAGCTTTTCCTGCCAAAAAATCTTGTATTCCTCTCTTGCCATAACCCAAAGACAGTTGTTAACCGTATTATTGTTATTGGGTTAGAGAATTAATAGCTCTTAATTCCCTTGATCAGCTCAACATCATCTTCCAGTCACTTCCTTGAATAATGTCGCAAACTTTAGCTTCATTATCCAACCCAGAGTCATATATGATTCTCTGTCCAAATTGCGCCACAAGAGTTTCCATTTATCCATCTGTGCAGCCATAACCATGTATTTTTACCATCCCCAACTTTGTAATGTACAAACTTGCTTACCTGTTCTCTGATTCTTAGAAGCTTGCACCATGTCCAAGACAATGTCACAGCAGGTTTAGATTATTGGGTTAGATTAGTTACCATAGACACATTCAAAATCAGACGGATCAAAGAAATTGTAAAGTGCAGAAAATTGCCAAACACTGCTTTTCAGAGCAAGAATGTCAATTTAGTTTTTCTTTTGCCATAAAAATGTCCATTTATGTTGAAGCATAAAAAAAGCGAAAATATTCAAAACTTCACTACAAGAAATCACTTTTAATATGGCGTTTGAGTTTAGTGGTGTATTTTGAAATAATAGTACTTATATTCTTGAGATTTGTTTGACGGAATGGTTTTCTTTATGCATAGTTGTCTTTCAGCCTTTTTTTTCTCCTTTCTTTCATACTCAGATCACCACCGCCATCTTTCATCTGCCTCCTTCAGTTCTAACTTCCAACCACAACCACCGCACGAAGACAACACCACCAATCTAGCAAAAAATTCACCATTTCCTCAGAGATCACAAGAGAAAGAGAGACAAGGGGGCATACTATGGCCGGAAACTGCAAAAGGGCACGAGACGGTCGGTTTTCCAAGGAGCTGCCGTCTAAAGAGTTGAATGGCGGTTTTTATCGCACGGCTTTAAAGGGTTTTAAGTTTTCTGTGGGTTTGGACCTAAATGTGCAGAAAGCCCATTTTTGAATACGGCCCAGGCTTTGAAAGACCACCATTACATGTTGTCGTGTGAGCCCAGGTTGCAACCAAAATTTATTCAAACAATAATCTTTAGAACTTAAAGAGTTTTGGGTTTATCCAAAAATTGTGATATGTGATGGGGCCAATTTTGTATGGTTTTCTTGGACATACGAGAAAGTCACGACACCCAGTCAACTGAGCATCCCGGGCATCGACGAACATATGCCTCGGTGATTATGGCATACTTTTGGCCTCAAATGAAGAAAAAGGTGCAAATGTGTGTCAAGACTTGTCATGTGTGCCGACAACTCAAGCAGGAGAGTCAAGTCGATGAGGCCTGCCGTCTAAAGAGTTGAATGGCGGTTTTTATCGCACGACTTGAAAGGGTTTTAGGGTTTTCTGTGGGTTTGCACCTAAATGTGCACAAAGCCCATTTTCGAATACGGCCCAGGCTTTGAAAGACTACCATTACATGTTGCCGTGTGAGCCCGGGTTGCAATCAAAATTTATTCAAACAATAATCTTTAGAACTTAAAGAGTTTTGGGTTTATCCAAAAATTGCGATATGTGATGGGGCCAATTTTGTATGGTTTTCTTGAACATACGAGAAAGTCACGACACCCAGTCGACTGAGCATCCCGGGCGTCGACAAACATATGCCTTGGTGACTATGGCATACTTTTGGCCTCAAATGAAGAAAAAGGTGCAAATGTGTGTCAAGACTTGTCATGTGTGCCAACAAGTCAAGAAGGAGAGTCAAGCCAATGAGGCCAAACTCTTGAACGCGATGGAAGTTTTGCATAACTTGCAAAGGCGTGAGGCTGAGTATGTGCTTTGGGATAAGCTCGATAGGGGACGAGATGCTCCACCAAAGCAGCATTACTTAGTCAAGTGGAAGGGATTGTCGGAACTAAGCGACTTGGGAGTTAGCGAAAGAGCTCGGGCAATTCGAAGACCTTGTGGATCGCTATCACGAGGAGGTTTGCGACGAGGGCCAAATTAGGTGGGGCAGAATGTCACGGACCGTTGCAAATGAGGCTGATTTTTTGAGGTTACGCCATGCGGGCGCTCATTAGGCGCTTACGAGACGCTTAGTGAACGTTTACTTGGCAATAGAAAGGCAAGGCTTCTGGAAGGTTCAAGGCTTTTCTACACTCGTGTCTTGTAAATATGTAAATATTCTAGAGTAATGTTGGATAACTCTAGAATAGTGGGAAAACATTCTAGGAATAGTCTTGAATGGTAGGGTAAGGTATGGAGGCTTGTACATATTGTAGAGAATTCTAGATGGCGAGTAAGAACCGTAGGACCGAGGGTATCTCCACTGTCCGTTGAAGAGGTAGAGTAGTATATAAGGTCAAGGCCTCACTTGGCCAAGGCATCCAAGAGGGATCCTAGAAATCCTACACATCCAAGACATTTTTGTATTCGAGCATTGTAAGCTTTCTCCAAGTAATATAGTTGGAATTATTCCCCAAACTCTTGTGTTCCTTTGTGTGTTCGCTTCTAACATCGCCCAGCTTCGAGGGTTAGGCTGTCTTAGCGCGCAAGCGGGGGCTTGGTAGCTAAGTGCCGCACGATCAGACTTAGGGAAGTTGTTCATTCCGTGACCTGTATTTATGGATGATTTGGAACAAAGATCTTGACCATTCAATTTCAGCAAGTCCAAATGGTTTGGTGGTGCTGTATAATAAGCACCATGTTGTCATATCAACAGAAGTCAACAGGGCAAAAACATTGGCTCTCTAAAGCTTCATGCACATAAAAATTGAATGTTTGACCCCAATATTGTATTTAAAAATCTTAACTATCTAGACACCATATTTTTGAACTTAAATATCCACATCTAGCAGTTTGGTAAACAGGTTTTTGGACGACCTTTTCTAGTGAAAAAGAGTTGGACGGTGGTTTTCTTTATAGCAAGACTATAAAGTGTTCTCATTAGGATTTTCTGTGGGTTTGGACCTAAATGTGCACAAAGCCCATTTTTTAACGCGGCCCACTCAAGAGTGCGAGGACTTTGTCTTTAACCATAAGGAAGGCCGTTTGGAACATAATGACAAATTTGTAGTTGAAAATTATTTGGCGTAGACAATAATTCGAAATTCATAAATTATTTGAAGAATAATTTGATAGAATAACAAAGTTTGTACTGTGACTCGAAAATAATTTAAAATTTTATTTTCTAGGCTATAATAGTTTTAAGTAAATAAAATTTATAAACTCTATTGAAATAACAAAATATAATCAATCTTTCACCCTTTTTAAATGATCAGTAAAAAGACAATGAGAGCGAATGGTAAAAGGGTGCGCTATATTATCATGTGGCCTATTTGGTTATGTACTTACTCTTGCAAAAGATTATACACCATTTATATGGTATCCTGATTGTGGAATCTGTGTTAACTTTCCAAGTTCTCACGGTTCGAATCCTTGCCAAAACTTCAGTTACTACCATTTTACAAGAAAATGGTAAGGTATTGAGTTCAATTCTTCCTGCCTGCAAATTTTGGTCTGCCTTTATAATAGAGCGATTTGTATTGTTTGTTTGTTCACCTTTTTTTCTCTCTACACGTACAATTCGGAGCTTGCACGTGAATTGGAGTGTTAAGCATGATAAATATAGTTGGACCAATTATGTAAAAGTTTCAATTTTTAGTATAGTTGGTAATTATTTGCATCAAGAAAAATTGCATCATATCGGCCTAAGCAAGGTTGATACATCTAAACGCATCAAGTATGTCACGTCATCAATGGCGAGCATTCGGCCTGAGAACAAATCCTCATTAAGGTCGATTTATTCTAGGGCAAATAGGACTAGTTGGTAACTGCCAAATCACGCCGTCATCGAAGACAACAATGGCTAAACGACATACAACAAGTTCTAAGCATCGGAAAGACATGGCTCCTTCACCAATATTCTCTCGAATTCAAGAGTTATCCTAAATGCTTCAATTAATCACGATAAAATTACGTTTACACTTTTCATGAATTTATTGAAATAAATCTAGGACTGTCGTTAATAAGTCGTTAATATTGTTACTATGGAATGAGATTGATTCTCAAAGTAGATTTTGAATTATAAAGGAATCAAATTTTCAATCAGCTTTAATTTATAATTGGGAAAATTACGCTTATATCCTTGAGGTTAGGGTGTAATTACAGTCAAGGACACTGAGTTTCAAAATGTAACATTTGTGACCAAAAAACCCTAATTTTGTAACACTTGTGTCCATCCGTTAGGGTTCCGTCCAAAAAGTGTATTTTTTATGATGTAATCGTTATGTATTTTCAAAATGGCAATACTGCCCTTTATTGCAGTTAATGGTTTAAATTACAGGTAAGGACAAATAGTTTTGATAAATTACACTTATGTCCAATATAATTGTTTAAATGTTCAAATTAGGATTAAGGTTTTTTAGGCAATTACACTTATATCCAATATAATGGTTTAAATGTTCAAATTAGGATTAAGGTTTTTAGGATTAAGGTTTTTAGAATAATTATTTTGTCTTCCCCAGCTAACTCGCCGGCAGCCCCTTCCCCTCGCCCCACGCAGGCAGCCCCCTCCCCTCGCCCCACGCCGGCAATCCCTTCCCTCTTACACGCTATGGCAGCCTCACTACTGGTAGCACACGCGGTCGCTGGCGACGGGAAAGGGGAAGGGGGAGGGTGGGGGCGACGGGGAAGGGTTCGGCGACAGGGAGGCACAGACGAAGGGGTGCTGTCGACGGTGTTGAGACAGAAATGGCCAAATGGGCTTGGGGGGGGGGGGTGGTGGGGGGAAGAGTAATGACATTAATGGCATTAAAAATAAGAAGATGAAATAATGGCATTGAAAAATAAATAAGGTTCCAACTCAGGGGTAATAAAGTCTTTTCATTAAAACTGTTAGGATTTTTAAGATTCCGTTTGATCAATAGACATAAGTGTAATTTGCCCAAACTATTGTCATTGGCTGTAATTACCCCTAAATCTCATGGATATAGGTGTAATTAGCCCTTTATAATAAGCTTAATAAATTAAAAATTATTACAGGTGTTTTGATAAAAAAAAGTTTAAAAGTAGGTCTAGTGTGAAAAATGTCAAAACTATATCTATTATGATTTAGGGTTAATTGCACCCAAGTCCTTGAGATTGGGTAAATTACAATTAAGAATATAAAGTTTGAAAATGTAACAGAACGTGACTAATAATTTTGAAAATGTATCAACTTTTTTCCATCCGTCGTTGACCCGTTAGAAGTGTACCTTCTTGCTAATGTCACGAATACATATTTTTAATATCAATTCTACCCTTATATTGAACATATATTGTATATATAAAATTTGAAACCCTAACTTCTAAATTATGGTTTGAAACTCTAATTCTCTAATTTTCAAATCCTAATTCCATAATCTCTATCTCTCTCTCATTCCCCCCCCCCCCCCCCCCCCCCCCCTTAACTTAAGCATAAACCACCACACACCCTCTCTCTTTCTCTCATATCCCCCTAACTCTAAGCTTCAACCACCACAATTGCACCACCTTTGTATCATCCTAACACCACCAACCATTTGCCGCATGTCCTTCCCTGACAGTGTTCTACCACCACATGCTCACACATCACACCTTTCACGCACTCCCGTGTAAATCTAAATCACCATCGTTGTCGCCACCACCAGATGACGGTCCATCCAAATCAAATCCCAATCACAAGCCCAAACAATATGTCCACTCCACCGCCACCTCTGCACGGCATCCCTATTGGTTAAGCCACCAATAACGACGGTCAAACAAGAACCGCGAGACCGAATCACAACCAATCAATAACCACTGTTGCCTTTTAATGAACTGTCACCTAACTCTGTAACCTATCCGCCACCATCTTCGGCTTTCACCGCTGTTACGACGAGCTACAAGGCCACCTCGATTTCATCCGCACCATCATCATCTCCAAAATATAGCACACCAAGTTGAAAAAGAATGCAGAACACCAACCAAAATTCCAATAGGTTAGACAATTTTTGATGGTGGTGGTGGTGGTGGTCGATATTGTTGGGGGTGGTTGCGGACTTATTGTGGGTAATAGTCTGGATAATTGGTGTGGGTGTTGGTGGCGGGAAGCAGTATTGATGTAGATAAAAGGTGGGTGACTGTTATGGTTGTGGGTGGCTATTGCGGCTGGGGGTGGTTGTATCTGATTTTGCTTCGAGAGTTAGTGGCTAGATTGGATTTAGTTGTGGCAGTGGGTGGAGATGTGAGATAAACGACATCCAAGTTAGATACCTTCCAAGTCATGGGCAATGTAATCATTTCATTTCGTTATATATGCTACAATTTTATTTGGTTAACGGATATTAGTGTTATCTGTCCAAACTAATGGACATGTTGTAATTTCAACCTATCCTCAGGGACCTGGGTGTAATTAATTCTTAGATTTAAGGGCGGCGCTAATGTCTATCTGGATGTGCGATATTTTGGTTGGATGATTATGGAAAGGATGATCGAAAGAAGGAAGTCCAAGACAATGGCACAACCTATTACCAGAGGAATTATGGACAGACTTCTCCGCTAACAAGCTGCAAGGAATAAACACACCATCTTATCCTTACTAAACTAATACCGGTACTCACTAAAGTCGCCTCTTAAATTAGAAAGGTACTTCTTTTGTTTCGAACCTAATTTTTCAAAACTCATTAAATTAGAATCCAATAGAATGAGAATTCTGGATTTAATTAATTTTGAGCATTTGCCTTTATTTACATGTAGGCTTAACTTTGTATCGTTCCTTATATCAAGTAACACCATGGGAGATACAATACTATGGTCCGTTCTTTCGCAAAATGTGCTCTATCTTGTGCTATATGTTTATCCATGCCATGGTTGGTTTTTTGCACACAGTGAGAAAAAGAAGGGGTAACATCACAAATTCAAGATTGTAGACCAAAACCAGCCGTGCTAGGTGCATAAAAGAGCCACACAGTAGTAGACTTCGGCTTTTGGTACGACTACAACTCTAAAAAATCATTTTCATCATTTTCAGGTGACTGACTTGATGAATTCACAACTTCGTTAGTTCTACCAAAATAAGCCCCTGCTGCCAAAACTGCTGGGTGGAGGGGGGAGTAGCGAAACTCTATTCGTTTGTCAAGATTGAGAACAAATGCTCTGACATTCATCCATGCAATTTTGATTCTAGTAAAGCAGAAAACAGGATAACATAGACTGACCAGTGCATAAAATAAAGTCTTGGTAAACCAGCATAAACCTAGATTATAGAGTATTAAACATTGATCGCAAACTTGTGTTCCAACCACAAATGAAGCAACATCATAGCAGCAAGATGACAGATTCCACACATCCCTATTTAGAAAAGAGAAGTTCCCTTCCCTTTCTTATCTCCACCGATCTCAAAATGCTTGCATCTCTGCAGAAGTAGAAACAAACACACAAATAATCAAACAAGGAAAACATAGGAAACTAAAACGAATAGAACCTGAATATGCCTGACCTTAATTGGGTGCTGGGATACATGTTTGCAACCCTGGCATTGCAGCCTCAGCACAATTTTCTTGGTAGTTTTTGCCTGGAAAGAAAGGAAAATGATCAACATGCGAGAATAAACTGTACAAACCATATGCATAGCAAGACTGATACTGCATGGTTGTAGTTGTCCAATATCAGAGATGTCCGTGCAATGAGAAACAGGGATCTAAGCAAATAAGTTCGAACCTTTTTGTGGAAAACAGGTTTTGTTTGTCCACCATAACCTGACTGTTTGCGATCATACCGGCGCTTTCCTTGTGCAGCCAAACTGTCCTTCCCCTTCTTATACTGGGTGACCTTATGCAATGTGTGCTTCCGGCAATCCTTGGACTTGCAGTAAGTCTTCTTAGTCTTCGGAACGTTCACCTGCAAGAGACACGTCGTTACATTTACATAAACAAGACCCTGAGTTCACATTTGTGGTAACAGTTTCAAAATTTGAAAAATAGGACAACAAAAATTGATTATTTCACTGACTTAACTTTATACGTTAGCAAAAACTTCCGCCCACAAGACCCTTGATAGGCTGCCATGAAAACTGATAAAAACTGCCCACACCTTAACTGAGCACGGTTCATTTTTCTTTCCCTCGTAAGATGCACTCTCAATCCTACCCCGCCTCCTTTGACTTACATTATGAATCATGCCAAGTTTTGCCTATTTCTTATACTCCCTCCGTCCATTAAAAAGTGATCATATTTCCTTTTTGGGCCGTCCCACAAAAAGTAATCACTTCCAAATTATGAAAGATTCTATAAGTATTTTTACATATTTACCCTTTTTATCATTTTTTTATTCTATTTCTCTCACCACATTTAATTCTCTACCAACTCATTTTCTCTCTCATGGTCCACCACTTTACACTTTTTTATTATATTTCTCTCACCACATTTAACACTCTACCAACCAATTTTCTCTCTCATGGCCCACTCTCTTCCCCCCTCTCTCTAAAGGGTAAAATGGGAAAGACACAATATATAACCTAAATTCTTAATCTACGTGCAAAATAAAATGAATCACTTAAAAAGGGACGGAGGGAGTATATTAGAAAATATTATCTGGTCTCCAACATAATCTACCAAATATATTCAACATAACCTACAACAACAGGCACCCATCCCATTAGCAGTCTATGACCTTTCTACGTTAGTATAGCCAAGAGGAAACTAACATGGTAGCACAAAACATCAATATTCCAAAACTTGAATATTCAAAAATATATACTGCTCAGGCTCCATGTCTTTTTGCCAAGATCGGAAATGTTTCCCTTTCACAGAATTACACTACAAAGCAGTGGCGGAGCTATCACCTGACGGGAGGGGGCCATGGCACCCCCCCAATTTTTTGGATTTATTTACTAGTTTTCTATATAATGATATTCATATTTTACATATTTTACAAAAATACCATTATATCATAAAAGTAATTAATTAGGGATTCCTTTTTTTTTTTCGACTCTTTGTTCCGTCGGCCGTCATAATCTTCTTCTTTCTCATTCTTTTGTTCCATCTTCACTCTTTCAAATTTCAAATTTTTTTATTACAAAAAAATACAAATGATCAAGGTTAGTTCTTTCTTTTTAGTTTGAATTATTGTAAAATATTGTTAACTTACACTACATGCACTATTGTACTCATATAACTAATAATCACATTAATAATACATCTATATAGTAAGTGTTAAGCTTTATTCACGCAAGATTAGTAATTTGTGTTGATTCAACTTACCAAGTTAAACAAATCAATATGAATAAATAAAAATAATTAATAGTCAATTGAATAATTTATTTTGCATTTACCCTATTCAAGGAGTTACGCTAATTATAATATGATCAAAAAAATTTACGTCTTTTTGGCCCCCCTCGATTAGATTTTCTGGATCCGCCCTTGCTACAAAGCGCAATAAACATCCAACATTACCCTTCCCCTTATATTGTGTCTTTCAAATTACATGCCCACAATCCAACCCCAACCCCCCACCAAAAAAACACCACCAAAGACCAGCACACACAAATGAACACCCAATCACACACACGCACGATCCACAACCAAACTACACTGGGTCCATAAGGCTGCCTACTCGCGTCATACAAATGCACCAAAGATGGAGAATTATCAACAAAAAGCGACCTAAATCCAAAATCTTCGAAGACAATTTCGTGTGTAGAGCATTGGATTGATAGGAGGCGGAAATCACATTCGAAAAGGGCGATTGGTTCGAGTTCAACATGGATGTCCTACTCGATCTAGGAAGGCTGGTTTAACTTTAGGTATTGGAGGAAGTCTCAGACGCGTTCTTATAATTCCACAGCTGAAAGCGGGGCTTGGTGAGTAGGGGTGAGGTGGAGACAGGAGGAAAAAAGGTCCTGGGAAGGCAATGGCTAGGGCTTGAACAGCTGTGCCACCAAAGCCATGGTGGTGGTTGGGATGGATGGAGGAGGTGGTTGCTAGCTTGAAGAGAGGGATTACAGTGGTTGGAGAGAGGGCGATTAAGTAATAATTGAGTTAAATGGTATAAGCGTATTTTTGGAAAGTAAACATGTAGTATGAAAAAATTGACTTTCAAATGGGGACACTCTGATCAAATGTTACAAGGGCGGAGTATCTTTACACAAAAGTTAAATCTTCAATCACATCCTCGTCCAAACTTACTATTGTCTTGATAGATCACCTCCCCTTAATCCCCAGCATAAAAAAACAAAGAAATATTGCATAATCAACTATCTATCTTCAAAATCTTCAAAATATCGCAAAATGCTGCAAAAAGTAATGTTTAGCTCCTATAGTTTCCACCTTATTTTTTACACTATAAAAAACCTCTATCATTTCTTGAAATATGTAAACCATATCAGCAGTCGTGCAATCTGAAACCCAAAAACAGCTCAACACCGAAAGATACAAACACCTCCACTTAAGAATAGACAACAAAAGAAAAGAATCCCTAAACACCAAACAAAGAAAGGGCTTATAGCTGATCCTGATGTAGACATGGGGTAAAAATTGTCCACATAACTGCTAAAGAAAGTAAAACGAGTACGTAATCGGGATTTAGACATGATTGCCCCAATTCAGATAGCGTAGCAAATTTCTACACCTAAATTCTTGAGTTTTAACATTAACTAACACTTTCTCCTCCGCTTTTGTTCTATCGTGTCTCAATAATCAACAACCCATGTTCTAAAGCAGAAAAATGACTGAAACCCATTTTCAAGAACGTCAGGATCGAGTATTCGTCAATCCAAACGAAACAGACCTATGAACTGTGCCGGATACAGAGATATAGCTAGATACAACTTCTCGTGTTCGTGCCAACTATTTTCTCAGCAATGAAGGTTCGCGGAGATCACAAGAGAAGAGAGATAAGGGGGCATACCATGGCCGGAAACTGCAAAAGGGCACGCGACCGTCGGTTTTCCAAGGAGCTGCCGTCTAAAGAGTTGAATGGCGATATTTATCGCACGGCTTTAAAGGGTTTTAGGGTTTGGACCTAATACGGCCCAGGCTTTAAAAGACCATGTTTAGGGACCATTACATGTTGCCATATGAGCCCAGGTTGCAACCAAAATTTATTCAACAATAATCTTTAGAACTTAAAGAGTTTTGGGTTTATTCAAAATTGCGATATGTGATGGGGGCAATTTTGTATGGTTTTCTTGGTCATACGAGAAAGTCATGACACTCAGTCGACGGAGCATCCAGGGCATCAACGGACATATGCCTTGGTGATTGTGGCATACTTTTGGCCTCAAATGAAGAAAGAGGTGCAAATGTGTGTCAAAACTTGTCATGGGTGCCGACAAGTCAAGCGAGAGAGTCAAGCCGATGAGGCCAAACTCTTGGACGCGACGCAAGTTTTGCATAACTCGCAAACGTGTGAGGCTGAGTATGTGCTATGGGATAAGCTCGAAAGGGGACGAGATGCTCCACCAAAGCATCATTACTTAGTCAAGTGGAAGGGATTGTCGGAACGAAGCGACTTGGGAGTCAGCGGAAGAGCTCGGGCAATTCGAAGACCTCGTGGATTGCTATCACGAGGAGGTTGCGACGAGGACCAAATTAGGTGGGGGAGAATGTCACGGACCGTTGCAAAGGAGACTAATTTTTGGAGGTTACGCCATGCGGGCGCTCATTAGGCGCTTACGGGACGCTTAGTGAACGTTTACTTGGCAATAGAAGGGCACGGCTTCCGGAAGGTTCAAGACTTCTCTACACTCTTGTGTCTTGTAAATATGTAAATATTCTAGACTAGTGTTGGATAGCTCTAGAATAGTGGGAGAACATTCTAGGAATAGTCTAGAATGGTAAGGTAAGGTATGGAGGCTTGTACATATTGTAGAGAATTCTAGATGGCGAGTAAGAACCGTAGGATCGAGGGTATCTCCACCGTCCGTTGAGGAGGTGGAGTAGTATATAAGGCCAAGGCCTCACTTGGCCAAGGCATCCAAGAGGGGATCCTAGAAATCCTACACATCCAAGACATCTTTGTATTCGAGCATTGTAAGTTTTCTCCAAGTAATATAGTGGGAATTATTCCCCAAACTCTTGTGTTCCTTTGTGTGTTCACTTCTAATATCGCCCAGCTTCGAGGGTTAGGCTGACTTAGCGCGCAAGCGGGGACTTGATAGCTAAGTGCCGCACGGTCCGACTTAGGAAAGTCGTTCGTTCCGTGATAGGTATTTATGGATGATTTGGAACAAAGATCTTGACCATTCAATTTCAGCAAGTCCAAATGCTTTGGTGGTGCTATATAATAAGCACCATGTTGTCATATCAGCAGAAGTCAACATGGCAAAAAACTTTGGCTCTCTAAAGCTTCATGCACATAAAAATTGAATGTTTGACCCCAATATTGCATTTTAAAATCTTAACTATCTAGACACCCTATTTTTTAACAAAAATATCCACATCTAGCAGCTTGGAAAACAGGTTTTTAGACGACCTTTTCTAATAAAAAAGAGTTGGACGGTAGTTTGCAGAGTTGGACGGTGATTTTCCTTATAGCAAGACTATAAAGTGTTATCATTAGGGTTTTATGTCGGTTTGGACCTAAATGTGCACAAAGCCCATTTTCGAGCGCGGCCCACTCGTGAGCGCGAGGGCTTTGTCTTTAACCATAAGGAAGGCCGTTTGGGACATAATGACAAATTCGTAGTTGAAATTTATTTGGCATAGACAATAATTCAAAATTCGGAAATTATTTGAAGAATAATTTGATAGAATAACAAAGTTTGTACTGTGACTCAAAAATAATTTAAAATTTTATTTTCTAGGCTATAATAGTTTGAAGTAAATAAAATCTATAAACTCTGTTGGAATAACAAAAATATATTTTATTTTTTCACCCTTTTTAAGTGATCCGTAAAATGACAATGAGAGCGAATGGTAATAGGGTGCAATATATTATCATGTGGCGTATTTGGTTATGTACTTATGCTTACAAAAGATTATACACCATTTATATGGTATCCTGATTGTGGAATATGTGTTAACTTTCCAAGTTCTCTCGGTTTGAATCCTAGCTGAAACTTCAAGTTACTACCATTTTACAAGAAACGGGAAGGTATTGGGTTCAATTCTTCCTGCTTGCAAATTTTGGTCTGCCTTTATAATAGAGTGATTTGTACTGTTTGTTTGTTCACCTTTATTTGTCTCTACACGTGCAATTCGGAGCTTGCACGTGAATTGGAGTGTTGAGCATGATAAAAATTGTTGGACCAATTCTGTAACAGTTTCAACTTTTAGAATAGTTGGTAATTATTTGCATCAAGAAAAATTGCATCATATCGGCCTAAGTAAGGTTGATACATCTAAACGCATCAAACATGTCACGTCATCAATGGTGAACATTCGGCCTGAGAACAAATCCTCATTAAGGTCGATTCATTCTAGCGCAAATAGGACAAGTTGGTAACTGCCAAATCACACTGTCATCGAAGACAACAATGGCTAAACGACATACAACAAGTTCTGAGCATTGGAAAGACATGGCTCCTTCACCAAAATTCTCTCGAATTCAAGAGTTATCCTAAATGCTTCAATTAATCACGATAAAATTACGTTTACACTTTTCATGAATTTATTGAAATAAATCTACGACTGTCGTTAATAAGTCGTGAATATTGTTACTATGGAATGAGATTGATTCTCAAAGTAGATTTTGAATTATAAAGGAATCAATTTTTTAATCTGCTTTAATTTATAATAAGCTTAATAAATTAAAAATTATTACTAGTGTTTGGATAAAAAAAGGCTGAAAGTAGGTCTAGTGTGAAAAATGTCAAAACTATATCTATTATGATTTAGGGTTAATTGCACCCAAGTCCTTGAGATTGGGTAAATTACAATTAAGAATATAAAGTTTGAAAAAAATAACATATGGTGACTAATAATTTTGAAAAGGTATCAACTTTTTCCATCCGTCGTTGACCCGTTAGAAGTGTACCTTCTTGCTAATGTCACCAATACATATTTTTAATATCAATTCTACCCTTATATTGAACATATATTGTATATATAAATTTCAAAACCCTAACTTCTAAATTATGGTTTGAAACTCTAATTCTCTAATTTTCAAATCCTAATTCCATAACATCTCTCTCTCTCTCACACACACACAAACGCGCATGCACGCGAACACACGCACACTCATTTCCCCCCTTAACTTAAGCATCAATGACCACACTCTCTTTCTCTCATTTCCCCCTAACTCTAAGCTTCAACCACCACAATTGCACCACCTCTGTATCATCCTAACACCACCAACCATCTGCCGCATGTCCTTCCCCGACAGTGTTCTACCACCACATGTGTGTCACACATCGCCCCACATCACACCTTTCACGCACTCCCGTGTAAATCTAAATCACCATCGCTGCCGCCACCGCCAGACGACGGTCCATCCAAACCAAACCCCAATCACAAGCCCAAACAATCTGTCCATTCCACCGCCACCTCTGCACGGCATCCCCATTGGTTAAGCCATCAATAACGACGGTCAAACAAGAACCGCGAGACCCAATCAATAACCACCATTGCCTTTTAATGAACTGTCACCTAACTCCGTAACCTTTCTGCCACCATCTTCGGCTTCCACCGTTGTTACGACGAGCTATAAGGCCACCACGAATTCATCCGCACCATCATCATCTCCAAAAATATAGCACACCAAGTTGAAAAAGAATGCAGAACACCAACCAAAAATCCAATAGGTTAGACAGTTTTTTGATGGTGGTGGGGATGGTGGTCGATATTGTTGGGGGTGGTTGCGGACTTATTGTGGGTAATAGTTTGGATAATTGGTACGGGTGTTGGTGGTGGGAATCAGTATTGATGTAGATCAGAGGTGGGTGACTGTTATGGCTGTGGGTGGCTATTGCGGCTAGGGGTGGTTGCATCTGATTTTGCTTCGAGAGGTGGTGGCTAGATTGGATTTAGTCGTGGCAGTGAGTGGATAGGAGAGATAAAGGGCATCCAAGTCATCTACCTTCCAAGTCATGGGAATTGTAATCATTTCATTTCGTTATACATGCCACGATTTCATTTAATTAATGGATATTAGTGCTATCTGTCCAAAGTAATGGACATGTTGTAATTTTAATTTATCTTCAGGAACCTATGTGTAATTAATCCTAAGATTTAAGGGCGGCATTAATATCTATCTGGATGTGCGATATTTTGGTTGGATGATTATGGAAAGGATGATCGACAGAAATCCAAGACAATGGCACAACCTATTACCAGAGGTATTATGGGCAAACTTCTCCGCTAACAAGCTGCAAGGAATAAACACACTATTTTATCCTTACTAAACTAATACCGGTACTCATTAAAGTCGCCTCTTAAATTAGAAAGGTGCTTCTTTTGTTTCGAACCTGATTGAAAGATATACGTATAAAATACATGTCAAATAATGTACTAAGAGTAATATTGTCATTTTCAAAATATGAAATTGCCACAATAGCCAAATTCATTAGCTACGGTCAAGATCCTGACTTTTGGCAAATCTGAAGCAAATTTTTTGCGTTTTGGGTGCGAGTGTCCACTTTGTGAAAATTGTGTCTATGACTGTAATTTAACCCTAAATTCTAGAAATTAGCATTAATATTTTTAAAATGAGGATATTGTCCTTTAAACTTCTCATGTATTTTTCTCTCTTCCTTCGAATCTTCCATTGAGACCAACCAAGCTCCGTTTTTTCTCTACCAGCGGAATCTCCATCAAGCACCAATTACCATGCTGTCAAACCACCCGCAACCTGTACAAAGAAACAACCCTTTGCCAATATTATTATTTTTTGGGTAGAAGTTTAAAATATATATCAGAATTTGTTTTGAAACCGAATATACAAAGTCGCTGAAAAGTAAAAGACAAACTAAATGGATGACATCCCTAATATATATGCCCTTCACCAATATATATATGCCTGCAAAATACCTTATCGATCTCCCCGTATGAGAGAGAAAATGAGCAGAAAATGGCAACGCGCGATCTATAGAGCAATTCAATCTTCTCACACAAAAAATGCACCGTGTCTACATTCTATATGGTCAATGGATAAGCGATATACTCCATCATAACTATGCCTTTTCTTGTAAATACACTCTAAAATCGGAGATATAAGTGATATTATCCCTTTAAATTTTGTTCATATAATCATTTGTCACGTAAGGAAAGGGTACACCATTTCGCAGTAGCTAATATTTACAGTCCAGTACACGGCATGAAATGTTACAATTTTCAAACCCACGAGATAAGCCTCTGGTTCAGACAAGTAAAGATTAGCTGGCATTTTTTGGCCCAATTAACATATGATTTATACATACATACATGATTATAAAAGGAGAAGCAAGCAGTAGCTTGCAATCTTTAAATACAGCTAGCCAAAAACACCGAATCGTCTATACCGAGCATGTCGTGGTGACTTCACAATGATTGCTTCGGTGTCAAACCAGTTGTTCCTATCAACTCCGACCGCCACCCTTGGCAGCTGATATGACTGCAAATCTGCCTTTCCGGGAGAGGCAACTCAATGAGAAGATAATTAGATTAATTAGGCCGGACGGTCCTGTCATAACTTTGAGTGCTGTCTCCAAGGGCAACCACCTTCAAAAGCGTGTTCCAGTACGTCTTCCATTCGCTTAGCAGGTAGTATCTGAAACAAAAAAGAGGTAGTGGGAGGTAAGTGCAACGTTGAACTGCATGCATTGTGCTCTGCCAAGATGTTCGAATTCGAAAAAGTAAAGCCCATTTAAGAGGTGCCATAGCTATATCTCATACAACCACGCATAGACTCCGGAGAAATGACAACCTGACCATCTGGCTTAAACTAACTTGCGATGATTTTCCAAATATTTCACTACCAACGTACATGTACGTACTTGGAGCAACTTCAGTGACAACTTTTGAACTTACTAGCAACTTCAGCATCATTTTCGAAAATAACTCCAGATCTCTACCAAATTAAGTAAGCAGCAACAGGGCAAAAATGTAGGACCCCAACTCTGCAGGGTCTGGAAAGCGCTAAAGGCGCACACCCTTGGCCCTACTTTGCAGAGAAGATTTTGTAGGAAACAGCGCTTTCTAAGTATTCTGACCTCCAGGATACATCAGATAGAACTACATTTAGATGGATACTTGGATGTGGGACCGAGGAAAAGAAAAAGTCCCACACCTAGATACACTTGTTCTTTACCTAAAAAAGGAGGACAAGGAAAAAAGACTAGTTGAAATCACTTTAGCCTTGCATATCCACAAAATTACCTCCAGGCTGGCAAGCACAGCTGCTGGTACTTCAACCAAGTCCTTCAGGTTTCTCTCCGGCAGAATAACTCTCTTGATACCATAACGGTGTGCGGCCAATACCTGTTGAGGTGTGCGATTTAATTCCAATTAGAAAAAACTTGCCCTCTTAACACGCATGCTAAGTCTCAAATTAACGAAGAAAATAAGTAAATAACTAAATCTCATGGTCATCAAAGGTGACTACTACAGGACAGCATCATTCAATACAACTTTCTTTGTTGTACAAGAAACCTGTGATAACAATCCATTATCAACCCAATGCATTTCAAGTGATTGTACTTTCTCTCGTGTTTGAATTTCCAACCATTGCAAAGCTGTCTTGCAAATGAAAGGGGATGCATTTTATCATCACAGTGCCAGATGCTAGGACTGTACCAGCCTACCCTTCTCAGCACCCTGCATTAAGCCATTTGTTTAAAAACTGAAACATTACTCTCTAGCAGATTATTTCCTTTCTATATGTCATACAGCAAGATCTCTTATGAACAATGAAGGCAGAGAGAAACATTAAGCCATTAGTTTAAACTGAAACTTCACTATATTTCCTTTGTGTTACATAACTACTTCAAGCAAATTCATACAACAAGGTCTGGTAAGAACAATGAAGGCAAAGAGAATGAAGTCAAGACACATTTAATATGTTCACGTGTAGTACTTGGTGTGCATGCCACTAAAACATGTTAGGGATGGAATATAGACCTGATGCAGTAAGTCTATCATGTTATCATATTACGCTTGAAAACTACTAACCAGAAATTAACCCATAAAAAGAGACAGAAGGTGACCTTATCTTTGATTCCACCAACAGGTAATACTAGACCTCGCAGAGTCATCTCTCCTGTCATGGCTGTATCCGCTCTTGCTTTTCTCTGACTGAAGAGTGAAACCAGAGCAGTTACAAGAGTCACACCTGCTGATGGCCCATCTTTGGGTACAGCACCAGCAGGAAAATGAATATGAACATCCCGGCCTTCCAGCAAATTACTTTCTTCAGCAGTAGCCAATTTGAGTTCGGTTGCTCTTGCTCTTACCTGTATCAACAAATATCCGTAGAATCAACAACTACCACAATTAATTTGAAGACTGAACTTATCCTTGAGATGGAAGATTTTCCATTCACAATCTTGTCTTGTACAACATATACACACATGGCAAAGCAGACACCACAATGTGTAAGACGTGTATAATAATAATGACCTCTACAGTTGACATTGATTTCAAAAGTGGTTCATTTGACTTAGCATACTTAAAACAGGCAGATGAAAAGTTCTGAGTTTTAAATATTTGTTGATTGCAGAACATGAGACCTCACAGATACTAAATAAAAGCAACTAGGCATGTTGACAACATACTAATACCATACAAACTCTCAGACTCATGATTACCGGTAAATAGCAACACATTTCAAATTTTCAGGATGGCTTGTGCTACCAAGAACCTAGAATCCAATAAATGGCATGAAAACCAAAAAAACACAAGGCACCAGGCTCTATACGTCCTGAGATGTGTTCTTTCCGGCCCTTTTCCTTCAGTCCAAGTGAGGAGGTAAGTCATCTTTCAGATGATCGATCCTTGGAGTGCTCTTAAGCTATAGCCCAGAAAGGGGAATACGAGATAATAAGATGGAAGACCCAATGGGAAGTGAGTCTTGCATCAAGATCGGCCGCAGCAAAGCATTTTGTAGTGCTAGAAGGGTTGCAAGTGAATGAATCCCATCCACTAACGAGTTAAGTACTTGCGCCCCCTAACACCAGATGTCATGCTTTAACATCCCATGCTCCAATTTAGCAGAATACGCACATTCTCGGTCCTTACTCAACATAGGGCCTGCCATTCATGCACTAGACCTCCAAACCCTTTTGCTTTATAGTTGATACATATTCACTAAAGGCTCAGCTTCATACTTAGGTGAAGAAAGGGACATTGAACTTAATGGCGGATTGGTGCTTTTGAGTGATCATAGGTAGCCGATACCTAATTCGTTGATTGACTGGTCATTCTAAGAATAGGAAGCAAAAGAAGTCTACCTTGACCAAAACCCTTTTGGGATATCGCTTGAGCACTATAGCCTCTCGTAATGTTTCTTTCCCTTTTTCTCTTCTCTCTTTGGTCAGCTCAGCCTTTATCGAGTGTTACATACTCTCAGATTTAATTTTTCATTGAATGTTATAATGGCTCATAGTTGAAAATCACCTGTCAAAATGCCTCAATGGCATAGTGATGGTTGATTATCTGCAAATCAAGTATACTGGGGCGAAGGGAGCCAAAACTACGTGAGCATCATATATAGTGTTTGACCATATGCTCGGTAGTTTGACTCTGGAGCCTGTTAGAGAATTACTGATAGTATTAAAAGGTGCATGCCAAATCCCACATCTTCCGACTTTGGCTTTTAGGCTACCTGGTGCATTTTAGCTGCCGATTTTTGCAAACCCAGGTTTCAGAGGTAAGCGGCAAGTTAGCGGAGTAAGGCGAGCTCAGCATAAGGAGAGGGAGTTCACCTTGTAGCTTTCTGACAACGTCGTAGTATAATACCTCAGTATTTTGTGCAAGGGCATAGATCAAGAGTTAACCGAACAACTACTTAAGCAAATGAAATAATATCAGTAGGGACTAATGAAGACTTACGAGGAAGGGTTAATACCTAATAATATACTAGTTTTGTAGTTCAAGTACGAAAATCAAACATCATATGGCTTGTATCTCATGCATAACAGGTTGAGGCTTCTGAAGCATTGCTAGAATGCTTACCTCATTCTCTCACCATTCAGAGAAGTAGAAGAAATAAGTTTTAGCCATTACTTGGTGTATGAGATATAAAGAAAGCAAGTTGGAAGGAAATATTACCCATGTTAGTGCTATCTGTGCTGATTCTTTAATGACATCACCAAGCTGCCCAGTGAGATGAAGATCACCTTTTCCTACCATTGCAGTCACCTCAACAAACTGAACGTCCCCACCAAATGCGGTCCATACCAACCCAATAGATATCCCAGGAGTTGCAACTCGCTCTGCAGTTTCCCTATCATCATACCTTGGAGGCTGTTTTCCAAGTTTAAACAAAGAAATAACCTCAGATTTCTCGAGCATGATGAGGAAACTAGACAAGAAAAAATTGATGTATCAAAAATTCAGACAAAGCCAAGGCATACAAGGATACAGAGGGACTTAACGACCAGATAATAGTAGTAACTGATAGTTTAGCAGTCAAGTATATGTGCAGCATTTCTGAAGCACTTAAGCAACGCTTGCACCCCCCGGTTTCTCACAATTAATTGGAACATGAAAGTATCCTCATTTCAGTTAAAAGGTAAAAGATTAGTACCCCTAGTACTTTCTCCAGCATAGCTTCATCCACAATAAAAGGCGAGGTAACCCGGAATGTATTTGATATCTCATGATTATTAACATCCATGGGGATAACTTCCATTTCTACTTCAGCTCCATCAGCAACTCTGCTTTCCAGCAAGGGTGAAGCAAGTTGGTGCACTTCTTTGCCGAGTGGCATAGCATGTTCTTGCTCCGCAACTCTTACAGCAGCTGCCCGAGCTAAAGCAGCCAAGTTCCTTTCCAGATTCCGAACACCAGCTTCTCTAGTATAACTCTGTATGACAAGTTTTACCATGGCCTACGCAAACAGAAAAACATCAACCAATATCATACTAGCAATATTAGATTAGTTAGACATCAAAAAAACAGAACATGCAAGATAATCCAGTTGATCCCTCAAACTATGGCACGACTGCAAATGTCTAACCGGATAGATAACAGAAAGTGACCCAACTAAACACTGTTTGAACAGTTTCCATAGCCGATCAAATCAAAAGGGTGTCAATTTTAACAAAAACACTACCAATAACGCTTATTAAATTCTCAGATCAACAATATGTAGCTGCTTCGGAGGAGGACAAATTCCAGAACTACAGTCTTCGTGAAATAACACATTTCCTACAAGTAGGTGAAAGACAGTTCAAAAGAACTTTTGATGAACAATGGTGACAAGTATCACTAAACCCGCCAAGGAGGCCATAATCTGACTAAAACCCAACACACAGTATTATTTTGTTTATATCCCATATGGAAGTATCTAATATAATGTTGATCCACTAAGCATACTTCATTGAAACTAAAAATTCAGTATGTCTAAGATAGGTTAATTACCTCGGGAATGTGAAGGAAATCAGAACTCAAGCCATGCTGATCCAAAACTCGTGGAATTAAATGCCTGGTTGCTATTCTAAGCTTTTCTTCAGGTGTATATCCTGGCAACTCAATGACCTCCATCCGGTCTAAAAGTGGGGGAGGAATAGGTTGCATCCTGTTTGCAGTCGCCACAAAAATTACCTTTGAAAGGTCATATGGAACATTTAGATAGCTGGAGTTCTGTTAAGGAATCACTTAATTTAAGTTCGTCATAAAATACTTGATCTTGAAAGTGCATATTCAGATGACTTTGAGAATTAATCCAAAGTACATTAAGACTCGCATGCATAACAGTAAGAGGAAGTTGACCTAGTTGTACCCTAAGTTAGAAATTCTAAGAACCTACTCCAGATCAAACCAAATTTATGCTGTAGCTCGTAGGATCGTTCCCCTCCTCCCCTCAACACCACAAGTAACAGGAAATATTTGTAACACGTCCACCTCTGCGATGGTTGGAAGCAACAGAAAAATGTTTGATTTGCAGGATAAATATTATCCGATGACATTTTTCTGTATTGACAAGTTATCTAATGACAGATTGAACAGTAGGAATATATCACTACCCAAATACCAAAGTAATGAGCCATAACTAAGTAAAAGCCAATAGACAGACACTACCCTGTAAATATGCAAATTCGTATAACAAAGGTTACAACAATAAAAATTTTGTGGAACAACCATTCAATGTCATTACTCAGAACTAAGATCTAGGATGTTAAAACATAAGAATCTAACTGTCTTTAGGAAGTGAAGGATATGCCAAATATAGCATACGTGATATTCCACATCAGTTGTGGGAGGGTTTTTGATTGGCCTAATAAGACCCTGCCTATGATGTCAGAAGTACCTATATGGCTAACCTTTTCGAGGGAGGCATTGTCAGGCCGTGGATCTAGGTCGTTAAAGTTATGGTATCTGAGCTTAGATATGATCAGGATGCAAACTCAATAAATTAGGCACATGATCCTGACGGCAATTCAAGAGCTTAGTGATATGATCAGGATATAGATTCAAGAGCTGAGGGATGTGAAACGAGTGGGAGTTAGGCTTATGGTTTAGATTCTGCAGAATGTAAGACATAAGTAACTGGGACGCTGGTTGGTACAAGGCTGATTGTGCCTACAGCCTTCTCTTACTCTGATAATTACGAAGGGAGAATGTAACCCCGCATGCAATAACTAGAATTTTATCTTACTGGAAATGATTAAACTTGTGAAATGGTTATTAGTGATAAATCAAAGATAAGGCCATTGCCTATTCGAAGGAGAATTTAATGGGCTTTTTGAGGGGTTGCTCAGTTTGGCAGCTATAAACAGCTTGTCCGTAAAAGTCGTCGTGAAAGACTGTTGGTTTGTTACGGATAAGTACATGCTTAAATGAAAAAGGATACTGATCATTGAACGTTTTGTTCTGTTCAGGGTCAAGAACCTCCAGTAATGCTGAAGCCGGATCCCCTCGGACATCAGAACCTGTCTTGTCAATTTCATCTAGCAGCATCACTGGATTGCAAACAGCTACTCTCTGAAAGTCCAACACAAATACCAGAACTTAATCCTCCCAGCCGAAACAAATTTTATATAATAATAATAATAATCAACATAGAAAATGAAATTTATCAGATTACTTGGTATAAACAGCAACCATAGTAGGCATCTTTGCTAAACCCATACGTAGCAGGAGCTGCATGAATGCTCCTTAGAGAAAATCAACAGTTTTGAAGTTTAACCAGATCATTAAGTCCTCACCAAAAATTCCACCGATAAAAGGCTACTACTACAGACATCCAGGTGAAGTTTTGCATATACTGTGAGACCAACTATGGCCACATTGTACCCATGGGAAAGCATAAAGACATACCCTATACCTTAAATATCTAATAGGATAATAACTTTCTACATAACGCTGGCGAAGTGCTTTGCACAGATGCTCATTTAAACCAGCTGACATGATATGGTATAGACAACTCTGAGTGTGGATAAAAGTCCATATACTACAGTAAAGTAACTGACTCGAAGACTGTGTCATTTGGAAATGCGCGCAGCCACACCAAATGAAGCAGGATATCAGATAGAAAGTGAGAAGCAGCAAGGCATATCAATGTGCAGGACTTTTGGCAGCCATGGCAAATAGAGGTGCCAGATATCTCCAATGGATGGCACGTCTTTCTTTATCTCCTTATGCCTTTGTGTCGTTTGTATGCCTGTATTTGGGGCTAGGAATTCGTGCATTCCTTACTGCTAAGAACGACCTAGAATACTCCACTAAAACCCTGAGACTTCAACATTAAGCGAAAAGCATTTCCAGATTTATTTGTTTTTTAGTTGACTAGCGTCCAGGTCTGATTGGAAGATTGAACTTTTTTCTTTATTTGTTTGCTTTTCCTTTTCCTTTTTTATTTTTTTTGGCAACTAAGGAAAGTGGATTGTCTGAAATAATCAAGTCCATCTGTCCTTACCTCCCAACCCCAACTCCCACCCTCTTTCAGTATGTGCATGTACGGAGCCAGGACCTCTAAAAAATTGAATTAAACATGGATTTACTGTGAATACTGAAAAGCTCGAATGAAAGCAGTTTCACCTTTAACCCATCAATCAGACGCCCTGGCATGCTTCCTATATACGTCCGCCTATGCCCCCTAATATCAGCCTCATCCTTGACACCACCAAGGGATATGCGTACAAATTTTCTGCCAAGAGCAGCAGCAATGGATGACGCCAAAGATGTCTTTCCAACACCTGGTGGACCGACAAAGCACAAAATTGGGCCTCTGGCATCTGGTTTGAGCTGCAATGCCGATTCAAAACAAATTCACATTAAACTAAACAAGTCAAACATGTGAGGCATACTGAAGCGCACCGGCTAGATAACTAGTCAACCTTGCGAACAGCTAGATACTCGATTATCCGTTGCTTGACTTTGACTAGGCCATAGTGGTCGTGGTCAAGACGCTCTTTTGCAGCCTTTAAGTTCAATTCACTTTCTTCGCTGGCCGTCTGCCAGGGCAAATCAGCAAGAAGCTCCAGGTACACACGAGAACTATTGTATCCAGGTTGCTGAGGTTGCATTTTTTTGAGTCTCCTGGTATAGGAATTCAGAGTATACATATTTATAAAATGTCCCCCTCAAGCTTCACAATAGTGCAAGTTATAGACTCATGGACAAGGAGCAACAAGCTGCTAGTATCATCTTAGCTACAAATAACACACTAGATGCCAGGTTGCAAAGAAAAAAGTAACTTCTCAAGTGTTAACAATTAGTATCTTTAAAACATATTACCCATTTACAACTGATGAAACTACCATCCAATGATAAAAGGTACACTATAATGTTTAACACAGTAGTCACAGTATACCTAGATGTTTCCAATATGGCAGTGCCGAAAATGAAATGTCAAAAGGAGTACACGTGTGTGATGCCCAATATAAGAATGCATGTGCCAATGCAGCTTCACATTACATCAAACATGTCTGATAATAGTCCAAAGAATTAGAGGGGGTAATTGCCCCTGCCAGTCCATCCCTCTGCTCCGCCAAATAAGCATCTCACTGCCTGACCCTATAGGGACATTGCCATGACCACCACCTTGTGTGCGCAAATAACAGCATCCCTCGTCTCCACATTCATAGAAATCTAACAAGAATAATTTTGCTAAGTCATAAGCCTATGCAGCTACGCGTATCTAATGCTAAATAATCTGTAGCCATGATCTTAGAAAGTCCTAAAGATTCCTTTTACTGGATTTTATGATACCTTAACTCTCTCTGTGCAGTCTTCCATATATTTGGAGGCATTCCCGCATTTTGCATTTTCCTCTCCAGAACAGCCACGTCATCCTCATCATCGTCATTGTCGCCAAGCTCCTCCTTAATAGCCCTCATCTGAAGTGTATCCAAAACAGGTAGAAAGATGAGAGAAACACAAATATGCCTCATTCCATCTATATGGACAGTTTGATAAACAATTCTGTACACACTAACCAAGATGTGAAACAACGCCAAGAGAGAAGCACTATTAGTTTGCATTTTGTCATTACAAGTTTGGATAAGCAAAGATGAAGGTTCACTGATGAGATTAGCTATTCAGCGTACTATGTCACTAAGTCAAACAGCAGGAACAAAAGACCTTTCCCTTCATTGCAAAACGATGACCAGTAATAAATGGTCGTTGAAGCCATGGATTCCAACTCCAATTCCAACTCACAAACCTAAAGGCTCACAAACATACTTACATCTATATATCCTGGAGGCAGGCAGGCGGCAATCTAAATAAGGTGAGAAACAAACCTGCTGACGAAGGAGAAACTCTTTCTGAGATTTTGACAACTGTCCTTCAACCTTTTGAGTGATCTTCTCTGCTACACGAATCGACTGTTGCAAATAAACAGCAGGCAGCATGACTCGCCATAAAGATAAGAAAACCAAGTTATTAGATGTATATTTATCACTCAATCCATATCATACCTGCAAATGCCTGTCAACTAACTCAGTAGCTTTTGAAAGCCTTACTTTCACATCCACTGAGTCCAACATAGATAGTTGCTCTTCAAAGCTAATCTCAAAGCTAGCAACAAATATATCTGCCAGCTTGTGCACAGGAACCGTCTCCAGTAGAACTTTAGTCCGCCCCCCAGTTTTTTGTTTCTACAGACAAAAAGAAAACAAGGCAAAGCTGTAGAGAAAAACACTCCCAATCATAGACAAAATAAAGCAAATATTGATCCAAAATAAAAGTAAGCTTTTGCCAATTAATCAAACCAAAAGTGATGCCTGTTTTTAGCATTCTCAGCATAACACTTGAAATTAGAATATTTCAAACTATAGTAACATGAGAATCCAGTCAGATGTCTTGAACTACAACTATAAAGCCATTCTTAATGAAATAAAAGCATTGGAGGAACCAGTTTTAGACAAGAAAATAGGAACAGAGGATTGTATAATGGATGGCATCTGTGTACAAGTAGAAGTTTATTGAGGGCTTAGATATGCAAAATCAAGAGCTAAAAAGCATATTGTTCAACCAAAATTTTCAAAGGTTCTAACTGCATTTCTAACGTAAACTTTAGTGGGAGGGAAGAAAATCAAGAAATTCAGGTAAAAACCGTTTCGGACCACCACGCAAATCTTTTCCGGCCCAGCAGGAAATGGAACTGTATCTGTAGAAGTTTAGACAACTATTTGTTCCTTGGTAGATCTCATTCTCAGCAAGTAGAAATGATACAAACATTATCTTTAACTTCTAACTTGCACTTGGTTGGGTACGATAAAAGATCATTATGATACACTGCCTGCCAGCAGAAAATAGATGGAAGACATCGGATTGTGCAAAGCTTTGTTTGTAGTCCTTGTTTGCTTATATCTAGGAACTAGTTATTTTGGTTCCAGTGGCAAAAGCTTTTACCAAATTTTTTTTTTTTTGGGGGGGATTTATTTCTTCCTTATATAAGTTAGTAGTACTCTCATATTAATGAGATGAGACAAGACTATATTTACTCCCTCCATCACATTATAGGTGTCATGTTTGAATAGGACAATGTTTAAGGAACCACACTAGATACAATGCCAACTCATAACAATCGATCCTTTCTACAAAAATTTCCCATAGAAACATAAATTTAAAGGAAGCACGTCAATTACATTGTTCTATGTTTTAAGAGGCATGTAGGAAAGTATCATACTTCTGTTCAATAAATGCATCGACTTTTGACATACATTTCGACAGAACAAAATTAAAAGCAAGACACACAAAATGAGTCAGAGAGAGTAGTAGTTAGTAACTTCATATGTTCTTGAGTGGCAACTTTCTCAATCTTGGCTGGTTGGGTTCATTTAGTCTTCGTTGAGAGATGTTGTAAGTCCACCCCACCCCCCCACACACAAACAAAACCTAAAAAAACCCAGTTGAGTTCACTCAAGGGAAAAGAGAAGGTGAAACTGCAAAGATGATTCCCTGGAAAATAAATATTAAAAAAAAAAAAAAATCCACTGTACCTGTTCAAGAACAGAGATGAGCTCCATGGCAGTAGTTTTGAAGTGACGAGATAATGTCATGAACTCTGGGTCTTGCTCTACTAGCTCCATCTCTAGTTAAGATTAGAAAAATGGTACCAACTCAGCATCTTCACAGATCAGGGGGCTTAAAGCTAGTTATCTACATGCAACATGCAGTAATAATTATGTCATAAACTTCAAGGGCCACAACTAGGAAACTGAGGGTAAGTAAAGTTCAGATAGGTCAAGTACACAATCTGCAATAAACTATCTGTATCTTAAAGTATCACTTTACATCAACAAAAAAAAGGGAAACACAAAGCGCAAACTCCATGTTGTTATGAAGCCAAGCAGATAGGAAGAGAAACAAGTAAGTAAACAAACAAGAAGGGCCAAAATCTCCTAACCTACTAACACAAACTACAATTCAAGGAAAGCTGTTACAATGAAGCATAAACTACAATCTCCTAACCTACTAACATAAGCCTTTTACTTGGAAGGCTTAAGCTTAATGAAAATCTCCTAAACTACAATTCCAAGTGAAAAAGCCACTTGGGATGGTTCATTGTAGTCTATGCTACAATAAAGTTTATGCTACAATCTCCTAACCTACTAACTTAAACTAAAATATCCTCACCTACTAACGTAAGCCTTTTCACTTGTGAGGCTTCATTGTATGTTCTTTACAGTAAACAGAGGATGTCATTCTTTCTGTATGCCACGAGTAATTTGAAATGACTTTGCATTTCTTTCTTAATAATAACCATTTTATTACAAAGACATCAATAGCTGGAGATCAGCCTATGTACATCGAATGTATACACTGTCATATATCTATTCACCAGGAAAGAACACTGCAATACTCAAAAAGAGCCTTATCAGTGCCATAAGAAACTCCTCCATTGCATTTCTTTCAAATACACCTATAAAAAGGCACACCATGGCAAGTTCTCAAAACTGCTGCGTTCTGCCTTTTCTTTTGTATAGAGACCAGTTGGCAATAATTTAACTAACCATCCTTGGTATAGTGATGCCATAATGTGAATAAAAAAAGTTAAGACTCCAGCATTTCCGTGCAATGAAGATGATCCACGGACCAAAGATTTTTCTTTTCCAATAGACATGGTCAACATAGCATGCAATGCAGCCTCCCAAGTGAAAAAACCACCCAGATAGAAGCTTGCAACCTTCAACTCACTTTTCATTGGGAGCCTCTCCCCAGCTGTCAGAATGTATATTGCACTAACAAAATCCCTGATCTCAAAATATGGCCTCTCTTACATCTAAATGCTCTTCTATGAATCAACTGATTCAAACCCCGTGTTTCACACGTATTTATGGAAGAAAAACTATATCCGAAAACTGAATACCATCAATTGACACTAGCTTTGAGTAAAACATGAACCCTGATAACCAGTTCTGCTCCAACAGTATAAGAGTGGCAGATCGATTAATCAAACCTCTAACTATACGTAATCTATCAAGATCGCACATCCATTGAGCTTATCATGCGTTCCAGAGAGTAATCAGCTTAATCTTTACCTTTCTATATCCTAGGGACAGATAACTGTTGTAGGCACGTCTGGATCTTATCAAGTGAATCAAACTATTCCACGAAGGGAGAACCCGTAAAGTTTCAGTAATCATGTATCTAGAACATGAAGAATAATAAGCTTGCATGGTATCTCCCGCCAGGTATGAAGTATTTTGCCAAGGCATAGTATTTGCCAACAAAAAAAGAGAGGAGGAAAAGAATGTAAAGCAGAACTTACCAGCCTTAGTCATATCAAGAGGAGCAATCCGTGCAGTATAATATGTTCCTCTAGTACTAAGCTCCTGGACACTGAATCTGCACAAGCCTTCAAGAACAACTATGTATGTGACCCTCCCGCTTGGTTTCTCCACTCCCCTCGAGAGATGTAAAGCCCGAGCCGCAACTCCCCTTTAATTGGCAATCAAATATTAACCACAATGACAACGGAAAACACGATACGAAATGCCGAAGAAAAAGGAAGGAAATGCAAGACCGGAAATTGGCACAGTTTGCATGAACATTTCCCAGTAAATAAAGCATATCATAAATTCCAAAAGCTGATAGTTTCCAATCTGATACCTGGTATGCCAGTGAATAACTTCCTGCTGATTTTTTCCATCGAGCTTGTGAGTATCTGATGTACCGACTTGATGTTTTGAGCTTCGCTCTCCCAGATCTGCCCCTGCACCTATAACAGGCGGTAAGCTTTATCTCAAACTTATTCATCACTAACCAGAGGTCCAGAACATAAGCGTATATCAAGATCACCTGGATATAGCATTGGACCCACTGCCATTGTCTCGGCAGCATCCCGAACAGGCAGAATCCCTATCAACCCCTTCTCCTCCCTCTGCCACAGTTCTTGTTCCACCAATTTGACACTACACAAGATAAAACAAAATGTTCTCGTCAGTTTCGCAAATTAAACATGTGAGCACCAATGCTATAGGACAACTAGGTGGAACTCATTCTGAACCCCATAAATTCACGCAAAAGGCCTCATGTGACACCCCATTCGAACAATTACTGAACATTGCATATAACAAGGAGCTCTATGTGCTGATTGTGCTCCCACACACTCCGTGATGCACACACAAACACGCACAAACTCAGACAGAGTGCATTTGCTTGTGCAATTATCCTAATAATTTAAATTCAAAAATCCGTATACAGTTACAAGCAGAAAACACGCCTAGCAATCATAATTACAATTCAGAAGCTAGGGTTGCAAGCTATGAACGTACCAATGAATAAAATGAATCTTACGCCCTGTTTGGCTACCACTACCAATTTCAGCTGAAGTTAATATATAAACTACCAGAAACATCCGATTTCTATACAATTGCCACTAAAGGACGAAACTACAGCTAACAAAACGAAAGTCATAGGGAAACACAAAAAGCAAAAAATCGTACAAAAATCCTTAAAAACGATTTCCAAAGTACCTGCTAGGTGAAGTGCATCGAATTCGAATGATTGCACCGGGTAACAACACCTTGTTCCTGAACGGAAGGATTCCGAGTCGACTCGGCAGCTCCACCGATTCCGCCATGAACACAATAAATTATGTATGATTCTAGAGACAGAAACAAATAGCTGATTGAAGAGAGAACGTGGCAGTCTGTGTGTTTTGGTGATGCTTTGTTGCATATAAAGCAGGGAGGAGAGGGAGTAGAGAGAGAAAGTAAACAAGGGAGGGAATCAGAGAGAGAGAGAGGGGCGAGGTGGAATTTCAGTCAGACGCACCTAAACGTCGTCGGCGGCGGCTTTGCTGTTTGCTTTTGTGTGTGTGTGTGAGAGAGAGAGAGCGATATTTTGTTTTTTTGCTGGTTCATAATTGGACAAATGATTTTGCCCAGGGGAAAAAGCGATCGTGCGTTGATCATGTGCAGCGGGTTTCGGGCCGTTGGATCGGCGGATAAGGTGGACGATACGCGTCACCCGTTGGTGGGTGGTTTACTTCAGAGCAAAGAGGCCTGGGTGGCAATAACACACTGTAGCAATGCCGGCGGCAGGTCGGTATCGGGTGGAGCCCGCGTTCCAAATGGGACACGTGGAATTTTGGGAAGCAAAATTGGATTGCCTTGGGCTTGTCTAGGCACGCGTTTTAAAGATTTTTCTTTCCCATTTCACATGATGAGAGAGTAATGCCGGTGCTCCATTACCCAGCAAAGTTCTTTTTTTAAATGATGATCATAAAAACTGGAGTATATATTACTCCGTATCAGACTTAGAAAAGTCAAGTCAAGTCAACAAAAAATTAAAAAATAGAGTAAAGGCATAACACTCTTGAGCCTATACGTATTAATAGAACAATATAAGTCAAAATACACGCGCACAAACCTTATCCAGAATCCGAACTCTCTACTGACTGGAACATACCCTTCAAAAACTTAGTCATCGCTGGCAACTAAAACCACGCACCATTTGCAATAATTGAATCACTGCCTCCTCTGAACAATTATTATTTAACGATAGACGTGACAATGGTGATAAGGCGGAGAATATGTTAGCGCTGCCTTATTGCAATTGTTGGGATTGAGACCTAACAGCAATCTCGTGTCTTGGCACATTTATCTATTTAGTATACATATGGTTTTCATTTGTCATTTTTGTATTTGCGTACCTGTTGATTTTTTATAGTTTTGTACTTTATAATAAAATGTGTACGTGTCCACTATTATAAATTTATGATCATTGTGTATATGGGATAGATCAGGATACCCCGCATTTTGAGTACATACGCAAATAGATAATGATTGTGATAAAATATATAATCAAATAGCTTTTTACAATGTTATATGGAATTTTGCAATCATCTAATACATTACAGTATGCAAAGAAAATATGGTTTATCTTGAATATTTTACATGTCAGTACAATGTATGTATTGAAAAGTGACTGCAAAGACAATTTATAATTATCATAGCGTGCGGACCGTTAAATAGCTCACTTCCCGTACTCAAAGGGTGAGTCATTTGAGTATGGGAAGTGAACTATAACAATTTACATGTAACATACTCGTATGAACATATTTCTACAATAAGTTTCAAAATCACATTATTAAAGTTTATTACGAAATACGATATAGATAATAATGTAACAGTAATCTACCATCAAATATGAAACATATAAAGTCGTGTTGGATGTTTATTCATTTATTCTACTTAAAAGTATTGTTAGCCTCTCTTTATCACGATTACTTTTACATTCAAAGAAGATTAGGGTACAAAGTATAATTTTCTCATCTACTTGAATAAGTTATGAGAAAAAATTAGAATGTAAATAACACAAGAAGTTTCACGCTACTTCAGAACTATATCGTTTTTTTTGTTTGTTTGTCACAGATAAAATGATTTTTCGCTAAAGTGCACCAATTACAATTAAAAATGCCAAAGCGATTTGATCTGGTGGTAGAGTATGCATGTGTAAAAGAAATTCACTTATAACTAAACTGCATATGAAACACTTCTATAATAATTTATAAAATGTTTCTGTAACCTTTTTGTTCGATTGACAAAAAACTAGAAGGCACAGGCTTAAAACTTTTAGCCTGGTCTTCCATATGTTGTAACGTTAAACTTCTTTCCATTATTGGTTTCGCCAATTACAACATAAGTGCTCGACCCACCTGAATTCGTCGCTCAAGTTGATACTTATTCTCTACTTGATAGGTCAAAACTTGTCTAGATTAAGGTTCGTTTGACAAAACCTTTTTTTTTGGTTTTCAGTTTTTAAAGAGCAGCTTAATTTTTTTTTTACAAAAACAAGTGGGTGTTTGATAATCCTTTTTTTTGTGTTTGGTAATCCTTTTTATTTTACTTTTTTTTTTGGTGGTTTGCGGTGGCGGTGGTGGGGCGTAGCGGTGGTCGACGGTGGTGGCGGCCTGAGGTGGCTGCCGGCGGTGGTCGCCTGAGGTGGCTGCCGACGGTGGGAGGGTGGTGGTCTAAAAAAAAAAAACCAAAAAGTGAAAAAAAAAACCAGTTTTTGGAGTTTTTTTTTTCACTCTTCAGTTTAAAAACTGATTTTTTAAACTGAAGAAGAAAAAAAAGATAGTTAGCAAACGCGACTTTTTTTTCCCAATTTTCAAACCTGAAAAAAAAAAAGAGGAAAAAAAAACCGCGTCAAACGTGGCCTTAATACATAACTTTCTAATATCTATTTAGAATTGTGATGTTAAGATAACTTTCATTTGTAAATAACTATACTAAACAAATAAATGATCTAAAAGTTATTTTCGCCCACTTACGAAAGTTGTATATGTTTTTCTTTAAATTAAAAATACCGACGATCTCACATTAGTGCTTATAGTTTGATAACTTTCGCAAATTAATTAAAGAGTACGAAATGTCATTTTGTGAGAAATATGATGATAGTATGGTAAATTAGAAGGTCAGCTGATAATGAAAAAAGTTATTATTTTATAATCCCCACCTTTCAGTATTTTGAATTTGATCAGTTTTGAATTTTTTAAGACAGATTAAATCTTTTAATCTGTTTCATCAAACACCCACAAATATAATTTAATCTAAGTTTGACCGTCCTAAAATCAATCACAAACACCCTCTAACCCTTCTTTTGTTCGTTATGAAGTCCTCAAAGTTGATAAAAAAATCTACAGGAAAAAAAACAATAAGTCGCCAAGAATCCAAATCTAATTATATATATATATATATATATATATATATATATATATATATGAAAGGCGAAACTAAGAGAAAGTGGCCACGTCATCGCCTACGTGGATACTCTTTTAACTTGCCACCTGAACTTTATTATTTTTTCTTTTTGAAAGCATTTTGAATTTACTCTTATTTGTAGTAATGATTTTGAGCCTTTTTCCTCTCTCTCACTCTCTCTTATTCAATTTCATTTGAATTATTTTTTGCCATTTAAAATTAAACCAACTAGATAGATTTTATAGTTCTCTTGCTTCTATGTCAACATGTCCCACTTAAAAATATTATTTATATCTTGTAATTCTAGTAAATCATAAGATTTGTCAAAACTAATTCTCTATATATACCCTTTAATCTTTTCTATTATTTAAAGAAACCCAATATTCTCTATCAAATTTTTTTTCCAACTAAGACAATTTCTCTCCTTTTATTTCTTACAAGTTTATATATGTAGTTTGCTCTCCCATTTTATTTTCAAGCATTTGTTATATAATTTTACTCTTTTCTTGGTAACATTGAACAATACAAACCTTAACATAAGGGTTATCATTATTAGTATAGTCATAATTATTGTTATTTCATATACCATTTTTCTTTTTCATTTTTTGTTAAAAGTTAATAATTATTTTTAACTACAAAAAATAGAAGGAAAACTCATATAAAATGATAAAAGAATCTTTTTATATATACTTTTTACTATCAATTTTGTTATTGTTTCCAGACGTAATAATACGAGAATTCGAGATCTGTGTATGTGTACGACACACGGAATCAAAATTAGTTATGTAACTACGATGACCCATATTTAGCCCAAACTTTGGGTTGGCTTGGCTTTTCGTTTTGAAAGAACGGGCTCCAACCAATCTCGGCCCGATTTAAATTAACAAAGTCATTAGGCTGTGTCGATCCAAAACGACATATGGCGGCCCCGTCACCAGCCCTAAGCAACAACAGCACCGATACCGCCACCACCCCGATCCCAGCTGCCGCCTCGACCTCTACCGCCGGAATCCACCCCGCCACCAACACGTCGAGGAACCTCCGTGGCCTCAACAAGCCTAAATGCATAAAGTGCGGCAACGTCGCTCGATCCAGGTAACCCTAAACTTTCGGAACCCTAAGGCTTTTTAGTTTTTTATCCGTGCATACGGTTGCTATTGAGATATATGGATGAACGTTATCGTTGCATCATTGTGATGAATATTGTCGCTTGTTTTTACCGTTTTTAAAATCTTGGCTGAGTGATTTTAGTTCAAGTACGATTAGTTGCATGGAGAATTTCGGGAGCTGACTCTTGATAATGGAGCAGAAGAAATTAGTATGTGCTTCATGCTTTTGACAAATTTGACTTTTTCTTTGTCGGATGGAAATCAAGCGTCTGTCTGAACATCTGAATGAACTCGAGTTGTGCTTAGAGGTCATATAAGTGCTGCTTGACAAGTTGAACTAAGGTAAAAACAAGGAGTAAAGTCAATGTGTACACGAGTGATTCTTATTCCAGGAATTCGCAAAAGTCAAAGAGGACAGAAATATGGAATGGGGGGGATTACTAGGAAATAATATATTACGTCATTTTGGTACCAAAATACATGTTAAACCACCAGAAGAACAATGTGACCAGTAATTTAGCCTCAAAAGTGTTTATAAGTGCAAGCTTTTGACCTCAAGGAGAGCAGAGTAGCTGACGTTTTTGATAGCACGGGTTTGTCTGGTGTCAGTTAGTACTATAAACTAAGGCAGGAGAATATAGTGACTAGCGAGTTTCTCCATCATGTAAGAAGTTTAACAAATGAGGAACTGCCGGACATGGAGGTGTTCTGATAGTCGGATGCTGGTCTACTTTGTATTCCGTTAGCTCGTGTGTATGGCAGAGTGGGAGTCATTTGGAGGGCGTTGATGCTTTCATCGATTAATTGATGTCTGGGGAAATAAGATAGCCAGAGTAGGGATTAGAGTTCCAAAACTGTAAGAATTAGACTTTTTTTCATAGTCTAATTACTTAGATATTCTTTATGCTTCCTTGGACTCTAAATCACCAGAAAACCATGTATCCTATACTTCACTTTGAGCCACATACTTTCATTTTATCTAGCGTGAAGGTTCTGAATACCATTGATTCAACAGGAGAAAACACTATTAGTCTAATGATTGAGTGCATTGATAGCTATTATAATATAAAGCTGAAAGCATTTTTTTTCTTTTCATTGAATGCTGTCTAATAATGTCCCATCGCCTATCTTGACAAAGCTAGGGTACAAGCTATAAAAGATGACGAATAATGTCTATGCCAGGCTTCTCTCTCCCCCTCAGACTCCAAAATGTTTAATAGACCTGGAAAAACTAGGTCATTTTTGTGTATAGTTAAAGAACATAAGAGGTGCAGCCACGTATGCTGGAAGTGCGCAAAAAGGAATAGCCGAACAACCTACACAAAATCCCCATATTCAACCTCAAAGCCCTATCGAATTCATGGCATGGCATAGGTGCTAGTATGGAATGCTCACATCAGAATGTGCTACTCTTTAAATTTAATCTTTCCTTTTTTAATTTTTTCATATCTTATTTTTGCAATTTGAGATTCCATTTGGAGGGAGAGGAACTTGTAAGCTTTTGAAGGAGTTGAGACTCATATGCATGGGATGCATTCTTGATTCTTCTTTTCTGAACCTCATCCTTTTTTGGGACAATGAGGAACTCCCAGGATCTTTTAATGCTATTTTATCCTTTATGGACGATTTGTTTATTTTGTTTGGGGTTTATTGTTTGGCTAGGCAGCTCCTTGGCCCTTTCGTCTTCTCTTTGTAATTGGGTTGTCCCCCTCTCTAATATGTATCTATCCCCCCCACCCCCAAAAAAAAAGAAAGAAAGAAAGACAGAAAAAATTGTCATTTGAATGTGACGTACACGTATCTTTTGTAAATCTTATTCTGTGCCATTTATACACAAGTTCAGCTGGTGTTATATAGCTACTGCAACTCCTGATATTCAATGTCAGACTTTGAAAGAAGTGGGTATGTCTGGTATGCCTACTTTAGAGATGGAGATGGAGTATCACAGTGTGCTTAAGTGGAGTGTCGGAAAAAAGACCTATACCTGATGATGTTGCGGGCACTCTTCCAATTCCACCTTTTTTTTTTAATGTTCAGTTTTCCCTCTCTCCACAATTTGTTATGTCAATCTTCCGTCTCATAGCTATGATGAAGCTTGTATGCATTATGTTCATGAACTACTATCAGCTTCGTCTTTGTGATGTCAGCCAAGTAGTTTCTTGATCTCTAGGTACGTGTATGTTTTATATTTGTGAGAACCGACAAATTCCTCTTGAGAGATACCGTAATTAGAGGTAAATGCTCTGGTAGTGGTAGGTCATGCCTGGATAAATATAACCATGCATTGCCTATTTTCAAAATTTCGACTGTTTTGAACTTACTACTTACCAACTTTTGGACCCTTTTAGCCTTCACCTGATTTCATCTGGTTGACTCTTGGGGACATCCTGAAATTTGAGAGAAGGATATATGAACAACTGTGGTTGTGCATCTGATTGCTTCCATCATATTTTTATGTTGTTTCTGATGAGTTAAATCAACCTTGCAGGTGTCCATACCAGTCATGCAAGAGTTGCTGTGCAAAAGCTCAAAACCCATGTCATATACACGGTATGCGAACGTTCTAGTTTTCCACCATCGGAGAATTGTATGCATGTACTCAACATGAATGTCAGGATCTCAGAATGTACTCAAGCTTAGCTATCACTTTAGAAGAATAAAAAAGTACTACAAATATACGGAAACCATCATTTTTTTCTCGAGCTTCAAAGCAATGTCTTGTTTCTTCTACTATATCATGAAAGTGCACTACGTTTGTATCATGAAGGTACAAGTTACTGGCCTCTTCAGCTTTTTACAGTTAGGTGGATAAGAAGTCGTCAAGCATTAGCACTGAGTTTATCTTCGATGTCCATACAAAAAAAAAAAGAGCATTAGAACGTAGCATGTGATTCATGTAATGTACATCAGTAATTTTCACACAACACATGCATATTGGTATACAGAAAACCATATACATAACAGTTTCCATACGATTCTATATTCCCTGTATGGAAGTCAAATTCCTTTACCCCGTTGTACATTGATATACGTATAGTAATTGGATTTGTTAAACCATTTTTAGAAACCAGGATGCAGTATGGTCATGCTCTGGGCATTGTGGTTTGGTGGCAAAGATGGCGATGCTTAGTGGTGGTTACAATAGCGTAGACGAAAGGGAAAAATGGAGGGCAGATTGGGAAGTTTAGGCATAAACTTTTGAGGGGTTGCGGAATTAACCGAACCCAAAAGTATTTTAGAGACATCTTTCTTTGATAAGTAAATATGAGAACCAGTACAAACTCAAACTTCTACGTACTCCTTCTCTTTGATAGCGGTCATAGGGGAGTTCAGAAAGGATCTGATCGTAGATAGAGATTGAAACCTGTGGGGGGTTGGGGCGGATGTAGCCAAGTGGTTCAAGGCAGTGGATTGTGAATCCACCCACCACTCGTGGGTTCAATCCCCATCATTTGCCCATCAATATATGGACCATTTGTTACGGAGACACAAGACAAACCTATAAAGCATTTTTCTTCAAGTCATCCCGAGGCTTTCAAACGCATCTAAGCAATTGGTATCCAGGTGAAACATAGAAAGCGCTCTTCTTTTTGCATATAAAGGCAAATTTTGCATTTCCCGGTCTTTAAGTAGTAGGCGGCATCCCCTCTTAGTTTTGACTCGGCGGAACCATTCTGTTTTGGTTCTTCTCCACATTATTACTGGACGCTTCCGGATTTGCCCAAGATTTTTTCAACTGATATTCCAATATAGAAAAGAAGGATCTCCTTATTCTTCACTGCGGGTTCTTGCATCATTTTCTGAAAAAGATATTATATCACCATGGATACTTCAAGATGAGTAATGCTTACCATTTCAAAAACTGTCCCAAAACTCAAAAAAGTTTTAAGGGGATTTACCCCCTTGATAATGATAATAAGGCACAAGCAAAATGTCAGTATACATCGTTTAAAATGCTTGGCATTCTTCTCTGTTTCACTAGTCAATAATCTGTATCCCCATCGCCTTATTATGTTTTCCTCTTATCTTATGGTGTGTGATTTCAGTATTGAAAGGCACTTCAACGTTTCCAGAGAAGGGACTATCTTCTGGCTCTCCTTCAGTTGACCAGCAGTCAACTGAGGCATCTCCCTCTGGGTAAGCTGTTTGCTGATAGCCAATTACGAAGAGATTTTTTCATTCAATCTTGTTGTATTAAATCAATTTGTTTTTGGTGTCATGGCCTACTAGTAAAAACTGTCAACCTCTCACCTTATTTTGCTGCCTTTCTGTTTCTTTCAAAATCATCACAGGCTATTAATGTCAATCTCGCTTCAATATATGGTAGATTTCTTCTGTTCTGTGGTTTTACACTGTTTTTACAGTGCCTTTTTTTCTTGGTCTTTGACCATTTGTTTCAGGAACTCGCATAGAGTTGCTTCGCTTAGGCAACTTTCTAGCAATTTTGCCCAATTCAACAATTTGCAATCCCCACTTCGTTCAAGGAAGCCACTGAGTAGAAAGGTTCATACACTCCGTCTGATAATTTTCAGACTGATTGTTGTTTTGATTTAAGAATGGCTTGTTCTAAATGGTTTTCGATTTCAGGATGCTGCAGTTATAAATGAGTGGAGGTTTTTAAAGTTGAAGGAATACAAGGATAGGAACTGTGAGGCAGAAAATGAAGCTTTTGATCGATACATGCAGTACGTTACTTTACTGGAGGAGGTGTTTTCTGCAAAATCTGCGCTCGAAGGCCCTAAAGACAATGGGCCTCCCTCATCAAGCACGAACCATACTGCTGTGGAAGACAGCAGTGAGTTGACAATGGAAGCATTTAAGTTAAAGCTTAGATCAAACCCAGTCAGAACCGAAAATTTCAGGAAGAAAATGCAGTACGTTGTTGACCAGGGATTAAGGAAGCTTCGGAATTTTGAGCCAAATGGTGGTGGGAGTGACCTCATTAATGAGCAAGATGAACTTGTAAAAAGACCGAAGAAAGCAAAGTCATGGCGGACTGAGAGGGCTGCAGCCTTGAGTGATCTAGTTGATAAGCTGAACAAAGCTCGAAATGAGGATGATCTAAAATTGTGTTTGGAGATGAAAGCTCAACTCTTCAATCAGCGTACCAAGATGAGTGAAATTGAATCCAAAGATGTTGAAAACTCCAAGCAGCAGAATGCCAAACATGATAGCTCGCCCCAGCTGCAACCAGATTATTCTCCACCAAAATGGTATTGTAGAGCTACTATCGATCAAGAAGAGCTCAATCGCATCGATGTGCATTTTTCTTCCCTCGAGGAGATAGAAGACCTTTGAATTGAGGTATATTCTTCAAGTAGGCATTTGTGGTTAATAGTAGCTGCTTTGTAGTGTGCTCAAATCTCTTGTATAGCAGCGTAGAATTTATCTTGTAAAACTAGCATCTCAACTGGTGCAGCGGCCTAGATTTTATCATGTAACATTAGCATTCTCCGAATATGAAGCCATGTTATTCCCTACCCTTTCGAGGAAAGTTTAGATAACAGAAGGCTTTAGCTGGATTTCGGGACAATAAGTGGAATCATCGATTCTAACAGTTGCCCTAGGTTCAACAATTACGAAGAAACAACCCTTCATGTCCCCTCGAGTTGTAGTTATGTGAAGGACACTAGGAAAAAATTCGTGGAAGCTCAGTATGTCCAACAACTCATGGGATGGATGTTGTGAGCTGGTTTAAGCCCTTGGGAAACTATTTTGGTTGGTACAATGTGGACTATGTTTGAAATGTAGGAAGATGAATCGACAACAATGGAAGCTTTCTTCTCCGGTATATATTTAGCAAGTCTCTAATGGCTGTGAACTGAACTCTTGAAGCACCAGAACAATGGCCGTGAAACTTTTTTCCAGTGACGGCCTATATCAAGATCAACATGGAGGAATCATCAGGGGTGATGGAGGAAGATGGATAGGATGATTATGTGAAAAAAATTCAAAGCTTGAATGCACTAGCTTGGGGCATTCACAGAGGTCCGTGCATTGAGAGGGAAAGGACTGGCAAATAAGACACTAGAAACAGATTCCACAGCTGCACTTCAAGAGATAGAGTGCGGCCCTGTGAGGTTTCAAGCGGAACTCTGGCTTTCGTGTTGACCCGTACGATGAGATAGACAAGTTAGTACGTGGACTTCTTTGCCAACTTGGGAGCTAGACAGACAGATTTCTTTGTGTCTTATGATGACTCTTTAAAGGCCCTCCAAGCTGTTTTGCTTTTCTATTTCCTTCTCGTACAAAAAGAAAAAGCAATTCAATAGTAACAGATAAATGCTTATAACTTTTTTTTTGTGTATCACACGTACGAGCCCCGTACATTTCTCTTTTGCTCTGTTGATTCCGTGATATCCATATCGGATGTAGAATGATATGAAATTGCCTTTATAAGACTTTATATATGATTTTAGAAATAACCTCAAGGGGTTGATCTGGTGGTCTAAGAGGTTTCCTCCATACTTCGACTTCTTGGGTTCCTTGGGACCGGCACCCGGAGCAAATTATCTGAATGCACCGGGCCGAAGTGGAGGGTACGCCCTTAAAATCGTCCGAGAGGGGACTTAGTCTTAGTTAATACCATCAAACCAAAAAAAAAAAAAAATCTATGATCTTAGAAATACTTATTGACTAGTACTTTTGAGGGAGGCAACACCCTGTGTCGGGTCATTACAAATACGTTTCGATGACTTGTGGTGCTTAAATATCAACGTGCCAAAAAGAAATATTACAAAGGTCGATAGAGAATGCAAGGGGGTGAGGCAGGATGTAGGTTGATATTTGATACAAGAAGAGAACGAAAGATGTTGATGTAATTTTTTTATTATTTTATCAACATTAGAGTATGTTTGGATGAGATAATTGAACTGAGAAGTTTACTATCATTGAAGATTTTGAAATATATTGTATAAAATTCGTTGTTTGGATACTGATAAAATTAATTTACCAAATTATATGAGGGATTTGAAAAGGAAATTTATTGTGATAAAATCCCTTCTAGAAATATAACTAGTACATACTAGTTATTTGTCAAATTTCTTCCACAAAAAGAGTTTTCATTATTTTAGGTAATTTCTTCCATAAAAAAAAGGAGATAATCTGTCTCATTAGTTTGTACCTATACATCATCAAATTATTTAAATTCAAAATTTCAAATGTAAATCCACATATAAAATAATCAATCTAAAAAATTGTCCAAACACAACATTTGCAATTCCATAAATTTGTAAATCAATGAATTTTAAAATGAATGGATTTTGAAATACAAGGTAATTTGAAAATTTTCATTCAAACACACTCTTAGTAATAGTAATGACGCTCGATCGAAGAATGAGGTGCTCAAATATTAGCTTTTTGATATTTTTCTTTCACTAACCATTCCAACACATTTAGCAATAAATTCACAACATTTACTAACTTCCACACCACCGTCGCAACAATACATGACAACTTGTTATAAAACTCAAGACTAGGCCTTTACATATAAAGAATTTCTGTTGTACTGAGAGGGTGTTTGAGATTGATTCTAAATTTGTCAAACTTAATTAAATTCAGATTAAATCAGTTTTTAAGTGTTTGGCAAAAAAAAAAGTAAACTGATTAAATCTGTTCCAATGTGCTCAAAACTGATTAAATTCATAATCCTCATTTCTTGAATTAAGATTTAATAAGTTTTGGAGAATCACGTTTGACTAAGAGATTTACCAACATATCCTTACATATAAACAACATTAAATGCTTAATTTCACTTTGAATACACTATATGGTAATTTTGCTATATTAAAGCTACTTTAATACCTTTTTATCTAAACACCTTCAACAACTTTTAATTTATTATGCTTAAAATTGATTTTAGAAACTGATTCTGATTTAATCAAAATCTACTTTTAAGAATCAATCCCAAATGACCTCTAAATGTGCTACTCCGTATATGATAAAGGCTATCACCTTGATATTTTTAATGTATTATGTAAAGTTTTAATGATATAGCGACAAAATCTTTAGCTGCAAAAAGATGTCGCTAAACTGTTACATCACCGACGTATTCTAGCTTCGACTTTCTTGTGCAGCACCCTATTCCCAATCCAACCTTCTTTAGGGCTTCAACGAATTTCGCGAGTATCAAGACCGAATTGACGATCAATCGAACCAAATTAAAGTGGAGATTCTGTAAATTGCAAGTAAATGGCGATGACGGACATGGATACGAGGCGGATCGACGGCGGCGACAGAGAGGAGAGCTGTTCGATGAAGGCGGCGAGCACGAAGGCCGGCGAGGGGCTGAGGCAGTACTACCTCCAGCACATCCACGATCTCCAGCTCCAGGTCCGCCATAAGTCCCACAACCTCAATCGCCTCGAAGCCCAGCGCAACGAGCTCAATTCAAGAGGTTCACAAACCCAACCCTAAGATCGTTGCATATGCATTTCGATCGACTAGAATAGTTTGCGTGTTTGTGTTGATTGTCGCGAAAACTGTTTCCCTAACCCTAGGTGTTTGCGCGCGAATGATTTGGTTAGAATCGGTTGCCTTTTACCTCCTCTACTCTTAGAATTGGTGGCTTTGGCATTTAAATGTGTCTTAGATGGTAGTTGCTAAAAATTATGCTAATATATGATTCACTTATTAATTCTTGACTGGCTAAAGTTGTTGATTGTGATATACTTGGATATGGAATAGCATGTGATTGCCCTTACAAGACCTTGCCAATGTAGAAGTACCTATTTGGCTAGCCATTTTGAGGGAGGCAGTGCCCTTTGGTGAGGCTGTGGACCGGTTCGTTCCAGTTTGTTACTTTAGCCACAATCCTTGCCCTAGAGTAGATTTAGTTTTCACTTAGAATTGTGCTTTTTTCCGCCTCGGTGTAATGAAAGCAGTAGCTTTTGGCTTCTAATCGCGTGTTAAGATACGTGTTTGTTCAGCTAATATTTTGAGTAGCGAAATTTGAGCAACTTGCCGCTTTAACTAGCTGAATGTTTCGTCGTACTAGGGTTTGCAATTTCTATGTTTTCTATAGCTAAAAGTGGTGGCCTTGGCGTCCAAGTATGGTTTTGACGTTAATTTGTCTTATGTTTTTCCCCCTTTTTACCTTCAATCAACACAGAACAATTCTCTCGAAATCTAAAAATGTGTATGAAAGATTTTATCTTGTTGTCTAAAGATTGGTGATTCTGTTTTTCCCACTTGTTTAAGGGGATTAATGCTCGTGGTCTTCCACGAGGTACATTTACGTGTAATAAAAAATAAAGAGAATAGCTGGGTTTGGTGCCTATAACTGCTTGCTTTCTTGCTGAGCTATCGCGGCTACGCCATTTCATATTTCTTTGTCATTTATTTCAAAGGGATCAAATCTATGTGCCGATTTCTACATTTATGCTGAAGAATGCTTATGTTAGTCGAATATTTTTTGTCTAATGTTTTTCATATGTTACCTTTTATATATTTATCAACCGTCACTTAAATTTTCATTGTCTTTGTTTATTTTTCTCTCAAAATTTGTTCTACAATTATTTTCAATTATTGAATCCGTCAATGACTTTTTATTTGGTTGCAAATCGGGCAGTGAGGATGCTAAAGGAAGAGCTACAGCTGCTTCAAGAGCCTGGATCATATGTTGGCGAAGTAGTTAAAGTAATGGGAAAATCAAAGGTTCTAGTTAAAGTAAGTGGTCTTGCATGGAGTTACACTTTGGGTTGTTTATATGTTTGCTTTGCCTTAGATTGTAGTGGGGGTGATGAAATTGCATATATATATGTACATCCCTGGATCATTCCCTCTGCCCCCTTTCACTCTGAGTTATGGTGCTTTAAGATTATGTTGTACAAGAACAATCCTCTGCCGTTGTGAAGCATCCAACTTTAGAAACATAGCCTATCTTTGGGATATTTTACACGATCCTAGGATCTGGCTTCAGACTCCTTGACACCCGAGTGAGCTTGACATTGTCTTGTAGACACCCTTCTTTAATTTTGTGTATGTGTGGCGGGGTGGGGGGTTGGACTTCAAAATTAGTCTTCATATTTTCATATTCTGTATATCATTTTTCTAGACTTGAATATCGTAAGACTACAAACTTTTTGCAGAAAAAGTGTTCTGGTTTCAACCTTAACTACAGGAAAAATGTACTAATGTTGTTTGCTGATGGGGATATGTAATTTCTCATCTGAGTCACATCAGTAACCATATGAGGTAGCACGGTTTACTAACTCCCCCCACCAACCTTCTCACCATGATCCGAGGTTAACAGTGGCCATGAATATATTCGTATAACTCTGTTGCTCTTAGGTTAATGAATTAGACGAGACCCAGCGAATGAGAAAACTTTAAATTCAACTCTTAATTATTTGATCCAAATCATACAAGGTTATGCTTTCTAAGAAGTGTCTGCCCCTTGCAGGGGCTGACACTACTTGAATTCTAGTTTAGTTGGTGGTGGAAGTCTAATACTATTAGCAATTATGTGTATCATTTTATGCTTTTTGTTAAGCACGATATTGGTTTTTGTTGTCTCTAATATACTTTTACACCCAGGTTCATCCGGAGGGAAAATATGTTGTTGATATTGACAAAAGCATTGATATCACAAAGATCACACCGTCAACAAGAGTTGCCCTCCGTAATGACAGTTATGTTCTTCATTTAATTTTGCCTAGCAAAGTAGATCCTCTCGTCAACCTTATGAAAGTTGAAAAAGTTCCTGATTCTACATATGACATGATTGGTGGCCTCGACCAACAAATTAAAGAGATTAAGGAGGTCTGGTCCTAGCTCCTTGATCACTTATACTGCTTCAAACGTTTTTTTTACTTTGTTGCATATGGGGACTTTAGTTTTGCAGTGATATGATATTGACTTTTTGATTTTTGAACTGCTTAGGTTATTGAACTTCCAATCAAGCATCCTGAATTATTTGAGAGTCTTGGTATTGCTCAACCAAAGGTGATATCCTACCGCCAAGTTATTACAATTATTTATTCCTATTTAGGATCATTTTTATCTATCTTTGTATCTACATTCTTTTACCGAATGTTTGTCTTACACTCACTCGCTCCAAAATAGGGGGTTCTGCTCTACGGGCCACCTGGTACAGGAAAAACATTGTTGGCTAGGGCAGTGGCTCATCACACTGATTGTACTTTCATCAGGGTTTCTGGCTCTGAGCTAGTGCAGAAGTATATTGGAGAAGGTTCGCGAATGGTTAGAGAACTTTTTGTCATGGCCAGGTCTTTTGCGAACTCTTTACGTGATTGTCTCTTACATGATCTTTAACTATCACTGGTTATTAATTCTTAACGTGTCTTTATATGATGAAGCACTTCGCACTAGCAGAACCTTAGTCTTGTTCTTGTGGAACATCCTATATTTTTGGATTTATAGCCCGAAATACTGGTTATGGTGGTGGCCAAGTTGCCAAATGTTTTTTCTCCACGTAACTTGTCAATTTTTTTGGTTGTTTCACAGGGAACATGCTCCATCTATCATTTTTATGGATGAAATTGACAGTATTGGGTCTGCTCGAATGGAATCTGGTAGTGGCAATGGTGATAGTGAAGTGCAGAGGACAATGCTGGAGCTTCTCAACCAATTGGATGGATTTGAGGCATCAAACAAGATTAAGGTATTTATTCTAGCTCCATGCAGGTGTACCTAGAGAGAACAATGACGCTTTTTTTCCCCAAGAAATTCTGCTACATATTGTCTCATACTTCTATTATAATGCTATCTTCACAGGTTTTGATGGCCACTAACCGTATTGATATTCTGGATCAAGCCCTTCTCAGGCCAGGACGGATTGACAGGAAGATTGAATTCCCAAATCCCAATGAAGAGGTACGTGGCTCCGCCCTTTCTACTTATCTTCTGCACCCCTGCCACACACACGGCCTTTTCTCAAAGCGTACAAAATCATGAATACATGTTCCTGGTATATCTGTTCCTTATTTCTATCTTCTTCGATAGTTGCAGCTTTTGCAACTAGTTAGTTGTTTACCAATGATATGCTTATATCTGATAGTATGTGACAAAAATTGTGGAACAAACAACTGATTTTCTCTTGAGAGCTTCATAATTGTCCTCTATATCACTGTATGGCATCAACTCATACACTATTGAGTTAGTTGCGTCTGTTTAAACGATGTTAAGTGCCTACATTCGACTTGGTATCCTTCCACAAATGAGGTGGCTGCGATTTTTGCCTGAGAAGTTCAGATGTCAACACTTGCTTTCGGCTGTTTTGACTCGCTTGGGTCACTTCACTAACTCTTTGTTCTTAATTTATTGGGAATCTATACCTTGGCATTCAAGAAGTCCACTTTTGAACCCCTTAGCAGGAGTATTGTGCCCTCCAGATAAGCTGTCTTGGACCTTTAGTTTTTCTTCAGGCCATGATCTAAGTTTCTGGTCTGCCTTTGTCTGCACAAGTGGGACATGATATCTTCCGCTTGGACTACTATCCATTTCTGTTTCCTTGGCCTCTTCTTTGTAACACTTATGACCTAATTGTTTCAATGCTTTTTTCATGTATCAGTGACCTTGTAGATAATGCCTTATTTGTGCGATATGCCTTTTATCTGCCACTACATTTCACGTTTTGTTTACTTCTCTGTTAATTGATTTAAGTTATCCCCATGTTGATTCTTTTCTTGTAAATACATGCTTGCTTGGATTGATCCTTTTTTTTTTGGTTACTTAACAGTCTCGCTGGGATATCTTGAAAATTCATTCAAGGAAAATGAACTTAATGCGTGGCATTGATTTGAAGAAGATTGCAGAGAAGATGAATGGTGCTTCAGGTGCAGAGCTGAAGGTGTGTTTCATTGTTTCTTGTTCTTGTTTATTATTCAGATTATAGCATTCTTGGTCTATCAGACAAATGGATTAATCTCACAAGACCCACTTAGCTTTCAGGCTCCTCATTTTGATCCTATGCTGACGTTTTTCACAGTACCATCTTGGTGTTGCTTGCATAGAGGACAATTTTATTAACGGCTTTTGTTTAAGTTCATCTCCTAATACTAGCCAGTGGAGTTATCAACTGTTTCTCTTGACATCTGGGCTGCCTGCCACATGTTACACTTGTAATAAATAAAATGCTTCTCTTTACACTCATGCATCAAACTCTATAACCCCGGTATATGAAGCCAAGGAAACCTTGAAGGATAAAAACAGACCTTTGTTTCTTTTAGTCATATTTATTAATCTCAATGAATCAGCACGAGGCCTTTTTTATATGTTCTGCTTCCTTAATATATAGGTGAAGTACTTTATAAGGATATTGCATGATGAAAATACTGGCTCTGTGCAATTTTGTTAAATAATTTGTGTATAAAAGCCTACTGATTGTTTTGTGATTGCTACATCCTTAATTTGTTGGTGTAAAGGACAGATTAGGCTAGCATATTTGCCTACTCAGACACCTGACAAGTAGCGCTATTAGCAAATATATGGGGTCGTTGCAACATTTTTTTAATAAATTGAGCATATATAACCTGCGATGGACTGAGTATTTTCTTGTGTGCCGTCATGCTATTAATACACTTGCTCTTTCTTCTTGTTTCAGGCCGTGTGCACAGAAGCAGGAATGTTTGCTTTGAGGGAGAGGAGGGTCCATGTAACACAGGAGGATTTCGAGATGGCTGTGGCCAAGGTAATGAAGAAGGATACAGAGAAGAACATGTCCCTGCGGAAGCTATGGAAGTAAGCTTCAAGCCGGTAGGATGCACTTCACCCTTTGTCGTTTTGACTTACTCTTGTCTTGCGGACCGGATAATATGATACCTGAAGAAGAAGAGAGAAAAGTTGAAGTAGATTTTAATTGTACGCTGCTTTTTATGTTTCCATTTAACTTCAGATTTCATGCTCCATGTCAGGTATTTATTTATTTTCTATAAACTTCGCATGCGGATCAGTAAGTGCATGCACGTTGACAACGTTCTGGCTTGCAATGTTGATTTTTTGTTTATAGATGCTATTGTGGTAGACCACTCATGCCTTTATTTATCACCCTTTTGGTTTAATGGTAGAATTGTATTTCAATACCAAGGAATCAGTTACAAGAGTTGGTAGTTCAGGCATCTACACCCATATGACATGCCCGACTTTCCAAAACCTTGCAAAAATAAACCTATCAGCTTTGAATAGCCATGTGCTAAAATGTACAGAAATTAACATCAGGATGACACCCTGAATTAGGGCTGTAATAGAACAGAGCTGTTTACGAACAACTTGTCGTTCAGTTTGCTAAAAGCTTGTTTGTGTTCGTTCACTTCACAAATGAAAAGAACACGAACATCATTAATAAACGAGTCGAGCATGAACATTTTATTGTTTGTTTATTAATGTTCGCGAACATTAAAGCTCGTGTATTTTATATAAATATAAAATATTTGTATTATTATATCTAATTTTGTGAGAGTATAAGCAAGATTATTTCCAAACCCATTTAGTTATCTAAGTTAGAGCTAAACATAATATCATCACATCCAAACACGGAGGATCTTCTCTGTATATTGCATCGCACACATCAAAAGTCAAAACAAGTCAGAGTCTTCGTGGAGAAGGTCAGCTCCATCACCGACACCTCCTTTGCCCTGCTATTGACGCCCCCATCGTCGAAGCTGCATCGCACCATTGTCGATGACTTCATCGCCGGCCGATTTCTTGTTGTACGTTTTTCCATTCTGCATCCCCTTCTTCCTCGTATGTTCTATAGATCGTTTTTTTATTCATCAAACTCCATAGCTTGATTGCGTCAAAGATCGAAGAATCTGAGAATTTAGGCTCGTATAGCTAAACGAGTCGAAAGAGTTGAGCCTGATTTGCAGTGTCACGAACTCGAGCCGAGTTTGAATGTTGATGGTTAGGTTCTTAGTGAACTCGAGCCGAGCTCGTAACACACCAAAACTTAGACGAATCGAGTTTGAACACACTCATATTCGGCTGGAATTCGGTTCGTGTACAGCCCTAATCCTGATGGATATATATTTCTCTTCCTTCCTCTACTCTATTACAACATTACAAGGAAGTACAATAATATCAAATAGTATGAGGGTTAGGAACCTTTTTAGAAGCTGAAAATGTTGATAATATTTCTTCTCTGATATGTACATAAATCTTTCCTCCTTCCACCTCTCAGTTTCCTCTCATAATCTCTGAATAGCCACCCTTAGTCACCAATATGCCAAGAAATGTCGAACGATACCCTCAAAAGAACCAAGACACGCCACCAAGGTAAGAGCAGCAATGCTCGAACTTAAAATATGAGAAATCTTACACCGGTAGCACCATTGAAGTTCGATGTAATGGATAAGTGCTTCTCCCACAATTCAGCATAAGCTTAGCTAATTAGGTGAAGTACTCAACATAAATCGAGATCGTGGATTAAGCTAAAGAATTTGACAATACCGACTTCTGTACTGAAGCTGTTAGGGTCTTCCAACCATGTCAATATGAAAACTTTCTAGGCCACTTAATGTAATAGCCGGTCAATTCAGGCTCAATGAACAATTCAAAATGAGTTAAGTACATAAAAACTTTGACAAAACTGTTCCTTGCAATAATAGACTCCCAATTTTGATGGTGGCAGTTGACTTGCTTTTGACGAAGCTGCAATATCCCCACTTCAATCAATTTCTTTTACCAAAAAGAGTGCATTATCTTTCACAGTGGAACGTCATTGCTATATTGCGGACCAGTTAAGACCAACCTCAATTGGTAATGGATTGGAAACGAAATAGAATCCCTACGTCTGTATGAAGTTTTAACTTCATATAAAACTTTAAAGACAAATATCAACTGTTCCCTGGTGCTTTCGGTCTGATATAATGATAAAACTTGCAAGAGTTTGAAATGACCATCAGACTCCAAAGCATCCCTCCGTTTGCAGCAAACAGAGAGAGAGAGAGAGGGCTGGTTGATTCCAACCTCATTTTCCTTGGGACAATCAAGCAGGTTGGAATTCATTGTTTGTCTTTGAATCAAAGTCACATAGTAGTTCAACTCAATGGATGTTATATTCAAGAAAAGAAGTCCATGCAAGTTCTAAAGTTTCATACCATTATGACAAAGAGAGTCCATCCATTTGAATTTCCCTTCAAAGTTCCACTAAACCAATCTTAGCTTAGTGGTTTGCCTAATGGGGTGAGTGCTTTTCCTGCTTTATTCTCCTATTTATACATATGGAACCACCTTTGTTGGTTGAGACATCAATAATTCTCCATCTCTTTGAAGGCTGTGCCTTTCCTTTTTTATTGGCATTGCACATCTCAACATTGCCATTTCAAAGACTTGTTTTTTGTCATCAACACCATCATGATAGCCAGTGCTTCCAACCTCTAGATGTTGGTCATGATTCTTTTGGAGCTCAATTAAATCTGAACTACACCCACCAAAAAGCCAAAAAGAAAAAAAAAGGTAGAAGAAATAGAGAAGATGAACTATATATGGAACTTGAAAGAATAATTTTTTTAGATAAGCTGCTCGATTTCAAGAAAAAGTGAAGGTAGGATTTCGCTGTGCGGTTGTTGGGTGGTCGTGATTGGTCCATTTGTCCCCAAAAAATCCAACTAATATTGTCAAAAAAATTTCCAAAAGAATGCGGATACTGCAAAGGAGGGCTCTTTTCAGCATTCTTATAGGGTGAGGTAAATTCTCACAGGAATTGTTTGAATTCACCTTCTTTTTTCTCAAAAAAGAGAGATTACTGCGTTTTTACATCTTTTAGTGACAAAAGATTGCGAATATAGCCGGAAAGAGTGTGCATCCAACCACATGAACTGATTAATTACTCTTTTGGGCTTTCCTTCTCACGTGCTAACCTTTCTTGATTCAAATCGAAATCATTTTGTTCAAGCAAAGGCACACGGAGCCAAATGGTAATGATGTTGCGGATTAAGATCAATTAACAAAACACGTGGTAATCAGGACTTCCACACCTGCTAATTAAAAAGGGAATTTTTTCTTCCTAAGCCAGACATCCATCTAACAAGTCTTGCATCTCCTTGTGATGTTTGGAAAAAGTCTCTCCCCCATGTGTATTGAATAGAGCAGAATCATGGTTTCACTATCATTGTGTATTGGCAGTACAATAATAGTAAGAGACAATGAATTGATGCCCATGGTGATCGATCATTTGTACTATATACTATAGTTTTGATAAAGGGTCGTGGTACCACTGGGCCACATGTTTCTGCACACTCATCCAAGATCCTTAACTTGATTAATCACTAGAAACTTAATTGTCATGTCCATGATCAATTCAAAATGCTCCATTCAAGGTGCATCCACCCTCTTTTCTTGCAGAAATTTGAACGTAGCCACCTGCACAAAATGTGTTATCCAACTTTCGGTCAGATCTATTCGTAGTGTTACCGTTTAATTAAGCGTCTTGTGAAGAGAGTAGACTTCTCGTCCTAAGAAAAAAATTCTTTAAAATCGTTCGATATGAATGTCTGAATATTACCCCATAACATCGTAAATGTCTTGAGGGTAATGTGAGAGGATTCGTTTCCCTGAACAATGTTAAGTTATGACCGGATCAACTTTTTTTCTTCCTTGATAATGAATGCCAGTTCTATTTCCTCAAAAAGGAATAGTCCAAGTGAGTCTTAGAGCCTCCTTTGCTCTAACATGGGCCTCCTTAATTGATATTCTCCCTCTTACCTGCCTTACATTACAGTTATTTTGCACAAGAGAATCTTTAAATCTTCCTCCAAGGCCAGCTTTCTAACTACATTTCTACGTACTGATAAGAACAATCACAAAGGTTCTTCCTCTGGCCTTCGAATTGAATTAGTACCTAGTTGAGCTGTAAAGATATGATGAGCCATATCCCATACTTGAAGAAGCTGCTGATACAGCTTCATAGTTTGTTCCAGATTAGGGGATTAAGTGCCATTACTTTTTTGGCTTTCTAACTAGTCAAAATAACCCAGCAAATTGCAGCAGAATGAATCAGTATTCCAACCTTTCTTTCCCAACCAACATCTTTCCTATCTACCCAGAAGCAGAACCAAAGCTATTTTTGGTTGGTTGAAGGCTTGAAGGATCAGCTGTACGCTGACTTCCAAACCAAATTGCTATGGCTGCGTGTAACAATGAACAACATAACATGTACTCTCATTACTAATTACTTTTAAATTGGATGCTTCCAAATGGTATCAGAGCGGGTCGGTTCGGATGTAAAAGACAATTCAAAATTGAATCTCATGCCGGAAAACTAATAACTTTTACGTCAGAATATAAATTTTGTAGAGCTCTTCCTTCATTATTAATTGATTATGAATTAAATACTTTCGTGATCGTAAAATTTGATAACGAATGACAAGAACGGTACATATCACGAAAGTGGTCACCTGGGCCAAAAACCTTTTGGAATGGCTTGAAACATCACATAACCAGGAAAACAATGCATTGACATCTCTTAATAATATCAATAATGTACATAGATAAGTATGTTTACTCCTTTGACATAGACCTAAAAGAGAATTCATAGGGGTTGGTTAGGCAACCTGAGAAGATAGCCCATCAAAAGACAATTCTTAATCTTAAGATTGAACAGGACTGATGCATCATGGACCCTACCGATCGAGAGCTTCAACGCTCCACCAAATTTTGTTCCAACTTGGCTAGGCTTACCGACCTTAGTGTACGTGATTGATGCCTAAGATCAAGAAAGATATGGATATAATTCTGATTAATATACACTTTAGAAGCACGATACAAAAATGGGGATTGTTAGATTAGGTCAAAGAAAGCATTTTATCTAAACTTTGTTGCACGGAACGCGTTGGCCTTTTCATGAGAAATTTAAAGGCAAAATCCAAAAGTATGATTCCAAAGAAAAATCACAAGAATAATGTTGATGTACCGAGATCACAATTATGACAATATTATAATTGATGTCTAGATTTTGATGCTATTGTAGAATCGGAGTAAATTTTCTAAAACACTACTTTTATATTATGTACCGAAGACCGTGACTAGCAAAGAACAATCCAACCTCGTTACATTTTTTGTTAGTATGAATTGTTTCGATTTGTTTACCCCACGAGAGCAACATATGCAAATGCCAGACCGCCTTGAGGAACAATTGGCCTCTCTTAGAGTGAATAAGGTGCATTCATATAGTTTAGTGTTTTGCAAATGACAATGTCTATTTTCACGCTCTTATATGTTTGTTCATGTTTCATTTGTAACTAAAAAGTAGAATGAATTATCTCCAATGCACTTTATGATGACAAATGAGAACGTGAACGAGCATTATACCACTACAAGAAAAAAAAGGCTTTTAGTGACGGGTAAATCCGTCGCTAAAAGCCTAAAATCCGTCGCAAAAATAATTAGCGACGGATTTACCGTCGCTAGAAGTCTCTCGTATAAAAGCCCGTTACTAATAGTTTAGTGACGAAATATTCAAATCCGTCGTCAAATATGTAATTTTTTGCGACGGGTTTATTTTTAATTAGCGACGAAATATCCGTCTTTAATTATATTTTAAGTATTTTAATTTATTTTAATTAGCGACGGAATAAATGTTTTAGCGACAGAATATTCCGTCGCTAATTAACTGATTGTAGGAACACTTTTAGCAACGGAAATAATATGTCGCCAAAAGTCAAAAATTTTTTGATTTTTTTTTTATTTTTCTATTACCCAAACCTGTAATATAATTTTCATTTTTCAACAACAACGCGCAATAATCAATACACAAAGAAATATATATAATCAATCATAAAAAATATTTATTATAAAAAAGACCCATTATGTACAAGCCGGCAACCGGATACAGCCGGTTAGGGGAGGGGAAAAGAGTACAAGCCGGGCGCGGGGGGGGGGGGGGGGTGGGGGAGGGGGGAAGCTAGGAACGGGCGCGAGAAGGGGCTCATCAGGGGTTACCGAGCCCCGGAACTGGATCCTGCTGATACGGAGCCGGGTTGGCATGTCCAGCAGCGGTCCCTGCTCCCTGATCATTCCCAACACCACTGTAGCAATGTGCTGGATCTCCTCATTGTCCAACAGACGCAGTGTAGCCAGTGGCTGTAGAGGGGTAGTAGGGGGTGGGACGCTCCTATCACGACACGTGCAGTCATGCTAGGCAGGCCACGTATGCGGCCTTTCGGCCGATTGACGACCTTCGGCGTATCCAGCCATCACTTCAACACCCCAATACTCGCAGTCGTACTAGTGGACGCTGATGGCTGTCCGGACTGCTGCTCGGACCCCCTTAGCTGTTCATACGAGGCCTGCAAAAACAGTGGTTTAACGATATGTTAGGGCATTAATTAACGAAACAGACATTGATGATAAAAAGACAAAACATTAACAACTTAAACAAATTGACTCACATCAATCCGCCGGGCAATATATGAAATATAGTCACCCTCCCGGTGTGCCTCGTCCTTGTCCTTCTTCCGTACGTGCGTCTGACTATACGTCAGAGCTATGACCTCATCCTCCTCCAGATCCGGGTGCTCGACCGCGTTCATGTGTCGGACGATGTCGTGTGGCACCGACCCCCCCGTGTGCGTCGGATCTCTGTTCTGTCTGTTCTCGGCCCCGCTCTTACTTTTGGCATCCCAGCCTGGATCCGCAGCCCACCGATCTATCATCTCCCCCTCTGGACACGTGTCTGACGCCTTTGGACACGTGTCTGACGCCTCCGGACACGTGTCCGACGCCAAACCGACACGCACCTCCAGACACATCAGCATACGTTAATTTATTTTTTAAATGTCGAAAACCGTCGATCAGACGTGATGTCCGTGTCTGCGCTAACTAACAGGTATCTCAATCCAATTAGATCCCATCCTCCGTCAACAATCTCAATTCCGACACCTCATATAGGGTGTCGATATGGTGTCCGATATGTGTCTGACACCTCCGGACACGTGTCCGACACATACTGACACGTGTCTGACGCCTCTGGACACGTGTCCGACGGCGACACGCACCTCCAGACACATCGGCATACGTTAATTTGTTTTTTAAATGTCGGACACCGTCGATCAGACGTGGTGTCCGTGTCTGCGCTAACTAACAGGTATCTCAATCCAATTGGGTCCCATCCTCCGTCAACAATCTCAATTCTCAAATGCTCAATGCAATAAAAATTAACAAAAATCACACATTCAATCCAATTGGGTCACATCCTTCTTCAATAATCTCAATATCTCAAATGCGCAATGCACAATTAACAATCTAAAATCATCAATTAACAATTAACAAAATAAAATCATCAAATAATAATCTCAATTACTTCAAATGCACAGCTAATAACCTAAAATCATCAATTAACAACCTAAAATCACATATCAATAATCACAATTCTCAAATGCACAATTAACAACCTAAAATTATCAAACAAATTATCAATGTTCAAATGGAAAAAAATTGTTCAAAATGCACATATCCGATGCGCTTGAATTATTTCAATTTAGGGTTCGATTGTATTAGGGCATTCAATTTAGGGTTCAATTAGGGGTTCAATTAGTTTAATTTAGGGTTCGGTTCGATTAGGGCATTTAATTTAGGGTTTAATTAGGGTTCAATTACAGCAATTTAGGGTTCAATTATGGGGTTCTATTGATTCAATTTAGGGTTCGATTGATTTGGGGCATTCAATTTAGGGTTCAATTAGTTTAATTTAGGATTCGATTCGATTAGGGCATTCAATTTATGATTTAA